>JAWPHD010008406.1:0-32500 GCA_037043455.1 Cyrtodaria siliqua
ATTTTGCTTTCCCGCTATTATAACATACAATAAACGCAATGCATTATATATACATTTATCTTATGAATACGTTGAACGTCTGTGTTTAAGATTGCATTTCATTTAGAGTTAAAGTTTATTACTGACTAATGAATGTAAGGCTTTATATACATGTTTATATTTGACTAATTCAGTCTAATAATGCAGTATTTATCAGCCTGAAAATATAAATAACAAATAACAAGAGGTCAATGACCTTGAAGCTCTACTGATTGATTTTGATTTCAGGAAGTAGTCGCTACAGACTTGTTTTTTGAAAATCTATTTTTAACCGTGGCGGCCATCTTGAATTGCCGGCCGACCAGAAATTTTGCTAGGATCAATTAGACATTAAGAGCAACATTCCTGTGAAGTTTCATGAAAATCCGTCAAGTAGTTTCAGAGGAGTAGTCGCTACAAGTTTTCATTATATAACTCTATGTAAACAAAGATGGCCGCTGGCAGCCATGTTTAACGTCGAATCAAAACGATTTTCGACAAGGACCAACATCATGTCATGCTGATCATTTTAGAAAAAGTCCCATATCAATATCACTTATAGTTTTCAAGAAGTAGTCGCTACAAACTTGTTTTTTAAAAACCTATTTGTAGATCTGGCGGCCATCTTGGATTTCACATCAACATGACTTTTTGCTAGGATCAACTAGATTTCATGGGCAACATTTCTGTAAAGTTTCATGAAAATCCATTCAGTAGTTTCAGAGGAGTAGTCGCTACAAAAAAAAAGTTTACGGACAGACAGACGGACGGACGCCGCACCACGGCATAAGCTCTGCTGATCTCTGATCAGTCGAGCTAAAAAACAGGTAAAAACAGACCGACCTTATTTTTTTTTTTCACAAAAAAAGTGTTTTCCCATTTTGTTTTAAATCTCGAGCGGAACGAAAGATTAAAGACTAATTGTACAGAGATGATGACGTCACTCCGGTACCCTTCCCGTATTTGCTTCGATAAGAGAGTAGCGAGCGCACTTCATGAAGGGTACCTTTTGGCTACATGTTTTGGTTGTGTTATTTGAAATTCTTACAGTGCAATAGAATATCAGTTGCAAATTCTTGTTTTTTTCCTTTTGCAGCAGGAAAGGTTTGGACTTCACAGCAACATTGCCTTCCAGTTCCAGTAATGGACTTGTGTAAGTTAATATGTTCAAAGGTTTTATGCTGTTCTTCACGTCTATGGACATGATATGAGTAAAACGATTTTGTAAGAGAAGAATGACAATGAGTCTGATGTTTCTCCTGACTATAATATTGCGGTGAAATGACAATCATGACAATTGTGATACTCCCTTGTTTACTGCCAGAGGTATTTTAAGTTTGATTTATTATATTTCATTGTGTTCGGCAATTTCCAAAGGTCCAATTTCATACTCTTTGAGCTCACCTGAACTCGTGAGTGAGCTATTGTGACCGCCCTTAGTCCATCCATCATCTGTCGGCGGCGGCCACATTTCATTAAAAATCTCCAAAACCATATGCCCAAGGGCTTAGATATTTTGCAAGTATCATCATCTAGTGGTCTTCTACCAGAATTGTTCAAATGATGAGTCATTGACCATGGGACCTAACCTGGTCTCCCACTGAGCGGGTGACAGTATTTTTTTTAGAAACTGTGACCATAAACCTCTGACCATGGAATGATATAAACAACAAAGAGGAAAGAAAATGTTCCATGTTCACTGGCATATGCATACCATCTTCGGGATGGCTAAAATTGTTGTACCATTCATTTGTTTAAATATTGAGTTCTGCTCAACCCGGGGCTAGAGGCCTCGAGCGGTAGCAAGCATCTTTCACTACCATTCATGAACAGTCTCAATCAGACTGAGACTGCAGTTAAAAAAAGAAAATATTTTATTGTGTTTAGCAATTTCCAATGGTCCCATTTCATACTGTATTTAATCTTTTTGTGGTACACTTACGCTGTCTATTATATAACTAGTAGGACACGTGGTTTCAGGGGTAGAAGAAGGATGGGAAGAGGCATACAGGGAAGGCAAAGAGGAAGGGGAAGAGGCAGAGGAAAGAAAAACAGAGGCGAAGATTTAGACAGTAGTGATATATCGGACATATCAGATTCAGAGTTGTCAGATGTGTAAGTAACTTAGTTTTCATGTTGACTATTTCAATCTCCCACACGTTTACTTATTATTTTAATATCTTCCCACACTCCCACAAGGCAGGTCAGAGCAACATATATTTTTGAAATTGTGGGATATATTTTGACAATGATTTCTGTACCAATTTGTAACTTAATCATTTTAATTATCCACAGAATTGAAGACACAAGCATACCAGAGATGCAAAGAGGAGGTATGCAGAGAAGGGGAAGAGGCGCCGTAGGCATCAGAAAGGAAAACAATAGTGAAATATCCGATTCAGAGTTGTCAGATGTGTAAGTAAAATCGTTTTTACATTTACATATTATTTCAATCGCTCTCCCCATCCCATCCCAAAGCAGGTCAGTATCGTGACTCCAACCATCAGAAACTATGAAGGAAAGTTCTCAAACTTCACACAAGTTAATTAAGGGCAGAGGTATATAATAAATCAAACGTGCTAGGAGGTTGTTCCGTGTGTTTTATCACATGCTATCAAAACACTGACACCATACCTATTACAGTGATTTGGTGATCCACTGACTTTATCGCTTGTTCTACTTTTGGCTGCCATCAAAGATACTGCGACTTAGCTTTTAAAAACCTCAGTAATGTTTTGCCTTTGTACCAAATTTACAGGAGATTTGCATGTATAAATGGGAGGATGGGAGATGGTTGAAATTACAGGAGATTTAGCCTCCTGTACGGGAGATCACATGTATGCAAGCCCGACCTGAAAAAAAACACGTAACAATCTAATAACATAAAATACCTTATATGTATTATTGTTATTAACTGTCACTTAAGACATGACAAATATATTTTCAGCTATACTGAAGAAAAAGAACCTAAACAGCACCCTCGAGTGTTTTAATGAAGATGTAAGATGGGCTCAAGATGAATGTGAGGAAACCACAAATAATCAGACTGAAACAGACATGAAAGGGATAGAAGAAAACACAAATAATCAGAATGAAACAGAAGACATGGTACGGATTGAAGAAAACACAAATAATCAGTCTCGGACTGAAACAGACATGGTACAGATTGAAGGAAATACATATAATCTGTCTGAAACAGTAAACATGGTACGGGTTGAAGAAAACACAAATAATCAGAATGAAACAGAAGACATAGTACAGGTTGAAGAAAACATAAATAATCTGACTGAAATAGACATGGTATGGATTGAAGAAAGCACAAATAATCAGACTGAAACTAAAGACATGGTACAGATTGGGGTATGGATTAAAGAAAACACAAATAATCTGTCTGAAACAGAAGACATGGTACAGACTGAAGGAAACACAAATAATCAGCCTAAAACAGACATGGTATGGATTGAAGAAAGCACAAATAATCAGACTGAAACTAAAGACATGGTACAGATTGGGGTATGGATTAAAGAAAACACGAATAATCTGTCTGAAACAGAAGACATGGTACAGACTGAAGGAAACACAAATAATCAGCCTAAAACAGACATGGTATGGATTGAAGGAAACACAAATAATCAGTCTGAAACAGACAAACTGATACATCCTGAGATGTTTATTATTTTGTATGTATATCTTTAGTTGGTTTCTCTGGATGTGGACTTTATTGTTAGAGATTTCCTTTTGATGGGATTTAGTTTTGTTTACACTGTCTTGTCTATTTGGGCGCTGAAGACAGGATAATAGCGAGGATTGTGCGCATATAAAATCGATTCAAGCTAACCAGTAGGTCTTATTGCCTACTGACCGTTCCAAGTCGGTAACCCTGTCTTCACCACCCTTTCTGTTGTTTTTTGTCTCTTTCATTGTAGTTTCAAGTCCTTGTTTGCAGTACAGTGCGTACCTACGATGCCATTGCGTTCGGACGCTGTGGTTTCTATAGGACCCTATATATCATTTTGGAACAGATCGAAGAAAACACAAATAATAAGTCTAAAACAGACATGGTACGCATTGAAGAAAGCACAAATAATCAGACTGAAACTGAAGACATCATACGGATTGTGGTACGGGTGGAAGAAAACACAAATAATCTGTCTAAAACAGAAGACATGGTACGGATTGAAGAAAGCACAAATATTCAGACTGAAACTGAAGACATTGTTGTACCGGTCACTTGTGGTCGATCTCTTAACCGGGCCTCCAGAATACAACTGACCTTTCTGGGTCAATGCGACCAACCAATCAACGTCGAGCATGACGTGAATGCGGAAGAACGCTGGCCATCTCCAGAAAGCGTTCTCTTGAATTCTACCCTTCCTACTGACAACACTTCGTCTAGAACTTGGGACAGGAGCACAGGAGCACTACCGCTATTTATCTTATAGACAATAGATAGACCCATAGGGCCTATTTAACAAGTGGCGCTGCGACAAATAATTAGGGTGCGGTTTACTTTTTGAAAGTAAAAGTCACTCGCCATTTTTTCCGACTTGCAGTTTCGTTTCGTCGAAACAAGTTTGCAAGTCAGAATATTATTTCTACAGTCTGAGTCATTAACGACTAGTAGATAGTGATAGGTTTAAAGTTTGTTAGGTTTTTCAGCTGAAATAAGATTTTAGTCATTAAGGTTACGAAGGAAACTGGGAAGAGTATGTGACCCAGAAGGGTTTGTTGTATTGACAACTCTTATGGACTATAAGACAGCTCATAGAGAGCTAATGTAAATGCTGAAACCAGCAGTAGATAGAAACTCTGTGGACATAAAGCTCTTGACCATTCAATGCCATAAAAATAAAGACAATTTCTTTAAAGAATTTATGAAACTTCAGGCGCGCAATAGGCTGGAACATACAAAGATTCAAAATCAAATAGTCGCTGAACGATAGCCTAAATACCCAAACCCGAACAATTAAGGCTTAATTCAAACTCAAAAAGATGAATTTTATGAGGTTGGCAATAAAATCGCTGCCGTAAATACGAATCAGTTGACATTGCAGACTGAAATAGACACTTTATCTGAAAGAATGTCAGAACTGCCTTGCCATTTTGTCTCCAGGGAGGCAGTAACTGACATCAAGGATAATATTTCAATCATACAACAAGAACAGAAGACAATATATCAAACTGTAGACGAGCAAATGTCTAGGGTTAGGCAAGAAAGCTTATATCAATGCGAAAACGTTGAGAGATTTACACACCTCGAGAACACCGTCCAAGGTTTGCAGTCTACTAATATGAAACTGCTTGCAAGGCAACCCCCCATTATGGAGGGCACTGTCCAAGATGAGCAGTCTACCAGTAAGGCACCATTTGCAGATCCACTACCCGTGGACCCCAGTATGGCCAAACCAAAGGTCAAAAATGAATTTCTGGAACGCCTGAACATGGCTCGTGTAATGCCTGCTAATCTAATTTACAATAAGCGGAACTCATCGGTCCAGAAAACTTAAAAACTTAAAGAAGATGAAATGCACAGGTCTGGCGGGTGAGGAGTCCGCACCTGATAAATCTAGGGAGTTAGCCCCTTTATCCCAACACCAAAATAGGTCACCGACACGTCAAAGTAGGTCACCGACACGTCAAAGTAGTTCGCCTACTAACTGTCGCAAAAGTAGGTCACCTCCACCCCCTAAAATGGATATTTTCACTGGCGACCCCAAGAAAATGACTTGGCTATCATTTAATGCGAGGTTTGAGCACACTGCCAAAAGAAGGGGCTGGTCTAATCCAAAGAAACTTAAGTTATTCGATTGTCTTGGAGAGACTGCCCTTAAATACGCGTACAGGTCGAAACAAATCGATAATTATGAAAACCTTTCTAATGAAATGGGATTACGATTCAACTTAAAAGATGCCCCCATAGTTGCTAGGCAAAAACTACATGTTATTAAACAAGGGGAGAATGATTCATTAGAGGAATTTTTGCAAAAAGTCCTGACAACGACGCTGGACGGGTTCGAGTCTACCGACAACTCTACTGTTCAACAGTTAGCCACTGAGGCTTTCTTTCGGGGTTGTCGCCACAAGGAGGCTGCAGTGGTCGTTATGAACACTTGCCCTACTACAATACAAGAGGCTTGTAAAAAAATAAAAAAATCTGTTGCCAACAATAAAGTTGTCTTTGGTAGTAAAGTTTCTTTTAAGGAAAATGTGTTCACGGCTGACGAGGAGATTAGAATTTCCAACATAGAGAGGGATGTATCGCCGATCACTAGCAAGTTTAGGGCAGATGGTCGTCCGTCATCTATCCCATCTCCTTATTATGATCAAAACTGGTCTGCACCACCACCCCCTTCCCATTATAGCAATAGGAGTAGGTCACCACAACGGCCACCCTCCCCATATTACGACAAAAACACTCCCCTATATTACGACAGAAAACAATCCCCACCCCAAAGTATCCATATGACTCCAGAGGTTCGTCTCCCATAAATCAAGGTCAAAGGTCATACACCGATAGAACAAGATCACCCATTCGCTATCAAGGTCAATCGGCATACGCCAGGGGGTGCTCACCTACAAATTATCAAGGACAACAATCATACACCAGAGGTCGTTCTCCTTCACAAAGCCAAGTGTCATGAAAATAGGGATCAATCACCCTCTAATAGTCAAGATCGAATGTCACAATACGACAACAGAGGCCGATCCCCTATAATCACCCAAAGTCAGAGGCCTACACCTTATACAGGTCAAAATGCATATGACAACAGACAACCTGTATATGGGACTAATATGCAGTCATATCCTACAACCATGTTCGCCAGACTCACATAGGTCAAGGCCACACGCAGGACCAACCAATTTACCTCATTGACCTATCTCCTACCGTGGAACATTTAAACTCCAACGGACTGGGTGCCCTGATGACCAACCCCTAGTCCCACCATTTTGGGTCGTGATAGTGAAGCAGTGGAGGTATACTTGACTAAAGGAATGGTAGTTTCCATTCCCCAGTGGAGGTGTCTATAAACTTATTAATGAATGAAGGTGCTAGAATAGATAGTGGCGCAATGGTGACTCTTATTAATGAGGATTTTTTTAGGCAGAATGTTGGCTACTATGAGATTAGTGGGAAGTGTAAATTACAGGGTATTGGAACAAATCCTATTTACGGACAATTAGTCGATAATGTTCCTCTCACAGTGGGAACCATAACGTGCTTACACACAGTGTGTATTGCTCCGATCAAGGATATATGCATTCTAGGATTAGATTTCTTAAATCCAACAAGCTGCATAATACATCTGGGCAATGACATTTTCGGGGATGAGGTTATTTCAGCGAGTATTGAAACTAATGCTGACTTAAGTTTCTCGAGTTATGCTTTCTAAAAGAACTGTCATACCCACCAATACAGTGGGGTGCATGCCAAATTAGAATCCCCTTTAAATGGGACTTTCATAGTGGAACCATTGCCTCTGAAACATGCTTTAATATCAACAGAGTGTGGTACAGGATCATCCCTTACAGTAAAAGTTATAAATTATTCTGAAACCTATATAACATTTCGGAAAGAGAGAACACTCGGTAATGCAGAGTCTGCTGTCCTAGTTCCACCGGAACCGGAAATAGTGAATTACTCAGTCAATTCTTTCTCGAATACTGTATCTGAAGAAAATATGTCAAATGATTTACCTATTCATTTAGTAGATATGTATAAAAAGTCGTGCATAACATTATCAAGCACAGAAAAGTTAAAATTTAAAAATTTACTGTTAGAGTTTCCAGATGTATTTTCTAAGACCGACATGGATTTGGGGTGTTTGTCTCAATGGAGTGGAACACAAAATTGAGACCACCAATGAAATCCCAGTCAAAGAAAAATTCTGACGAACCCCACTGATGTTTCAAAAACAGGAGAAAGAATATCTTGATAATCTCTTAGATCAAGGGGTAATAGAGCCATCTGCTTCTGAGTGGTCATCAGCTCCTGTTCTGGTGCGAAAAAGGACTGGAGAGCTGAGATACTGTATTGATTTTAGAGCACTCAATGATAAGACTGTCAAAGACAATTTCAATATACCAATAATAGAAGAGTGCATGGATTCTCTCTATGGCAAATCACTTTTCTGTCTGCTTGATCTTTGCAGTGGATTTTATCAAATCCCTTTTCAGACAGATTCTAGAAAGAAGACGTCATTTGATACACGCTATGGCTCTTTTCAATGGACAAGGATGCCAATGGGACTCTGTAACTCCCCAACTACCTTTCAACGGGCAATGCAACTAGTCTTGCAAGGCCTAACTTGGGAGGAGTTATTGGTGTACCTTGATGACATCATTATTCTTGGTACTGATTTCGAAGGAACGCTAGGGACACTATCTCGCCTGATAAAATTAAAGCAGTTAAAGATTGGATTCGGCCTGTGAATGTGCGACAACTGCAATCTTTCCTCGGTTTTATGAATTATCACCGGAATGATATATATCAAACTTTGCTCTGGTTTCTGCAGTTCTATACGAGTTGACCAGTTCAAAAAAGTTCATATGGGAAGGTAAACATGAATTGAATGTTGTTTAACGGCTCATCAACACAGTACAGGTTATTTAGAGCCGCCCCAGAGAGAGGGGAAGGATACATAGGAATCCGGGAACCTGCCCTACTATTATTATCGAATAGATTCCTATGGTTCTTTAACGTGCTCGGATGATAGACCGATACACGGGACCGCCCGGTTTACGTTCCCGTCCGACGGACGAGGCTAAGGAAAAGTGTCTTGCCCAAGAACACACTGACGGAACTCAGTGGCACCACGGAGGATTGAACCCGGGGCCTCCGGTTACAAATCCGTCGCGCTACCGACTGCGCCACGCCAGCCCTCTAGGTAAACATGAGGATGCTTTCATAACTCTCAAGAATCTTGCTGTTTCTTCACCGCTTTTGGCACATCCATCACCTGATGGGTTGTCCATTTTAGATACAGATGCGTCGGGCTACCAAATAGGTGCAGAGCTATCACAGGTTCAAAATGGTGTTATAAAACCAATTTGCTACGCGAGTCATGTACTGACGAAACAACGAACATCGTAAATATTGCACAACGCGAAAAGAACTGCTTGCTGTAGTAAAGTTCTGTCGACAATTCCGACACTACTTACTAGGCAATTTTTTCCTTATCCGGTCGGATCACAGTAGTCTAGTTTGGTTGACCCGGTTTAAACATATAGAAGGGCAACTAGCAAGATGGCTAGAAGAATTAGCTCAATATAATATGAAGATTATACATCGCAAAGGCACTGAGTATGTCAACGCGGACTCGCTTAGTCGTATGGAAGATCTTATTCAAACTTGTGATTGTTATTCGGCAGGTGCAGATGTTAGAGGTTCATACTGATCAGGGTAGGAATTTCGAAAGCAATCTATTTCAGACTTTCTGTAAGGTTTTTCAGATTGCTAAGATTATAACTACCCCAAATCACCCGTCGGGAAATGGTCAGTGTGAGATTTTCAATCGGACAATCTTACAGATGATAAGAAGCTACATCAGCCAAGGGTTGAAAGATTGGGACGAGCAGTTGCCTATGATCGGTATGGCCCTTCACTCTATGAAGAATAAAACCACTGGGTTCTCTGCGAATATGCTAATGTTGGGGAGGGAGACAGTACAACCCATTGATATCATCAGTAGGTCAAATTAAAATAACTCCCCTAGATCCCAGTGGCTGGGTCGAAAACCTAGTTAACAATTTAGACCGCGTGCACTCACTAGCACGTGCACAAATTGGCGAAACCCAACTCCGTCAGAAACGAGACTACGATTTACGGACTAGGATTAACATGTATGAAATTGGAGATGTAGTACACATGATAGACTCATCTACCAAAATTGGGGACCATATCTGGTTGTCCGTGCTCGTCCCCCTGTTTTCAGCATCATAGCTAGTAAGAAAAAAAGAAATGTCACAGTAAGTGACAAATGCCCCCGAAGTGACCTGTTAGTGTGACCTTGACCTTGGAGCAATATGAAACCAACAGATATATTTAAAAATAATTAAAAAAAAAATAAAAATGTAAAAAAATAAAAATTATTAAAAAAATATAAAAATAATTATTAACAAGAGGTCAATGACCTTGAAGCTCTACTGATTGATTTTGATTTCAGGAAGTAGTCGCTACAGACTTGTTTTTTGAAAATCTATTTTTAGCTGTGGCGGCCATCTTGAATTTCCGGTCGACCTGAAATTTTGCTAGGATCAATTAGACATCAAGAGCAACATTCCTGTGAAGTTTCATGAAAATCCGTCAAGTAGTTTCAGAGGAGTGGTCGCTACAAGTTTTCATTATATAACTCTATGTAAACAAAGATGGCCGCTGGCAGCCATGTTTAACGTCGAATCAAAACGATTTTCGACAAGGACCAACATCATGTCATCCTGATCATTTTAGAAAAAGTCCCATATCAATATCTCTTATAGTTTTCAAGAAGTAGTCGCTACAAACTTATATTTTAAAAATCTATTTTTAGCCGTGGCGGCCATCTTGAATTTCCGGCCGACCTGAAATTTTGCTAGGATCAATTAGACATCAAGAGCAACATTCCTGTGAAGTTTCATGAAAATCCGTCAAGTAGTTTCAGAGGAGTAGTCGCTACAAGTTTTTACTATATAACTCTATGTAACCAAAGATGGCCACTGGCAGCCATGTTTAACGTTGAATCAAAACAATTTTTGACAAGGACCAACATCATATCATGCTGATCATTTTAGAAAAAGTCCCATGTCAATATCACTTATAGTTTTCAAGAAGTAGTCGCTACAAACTTGTACAAAATTTATTTTTAGCCGTGGCGGCCATCTTGAATTTTCGGCCGACCTGAAATTTGGCTAGGATCAATAAGACATCAAGAGCAACATTCCTGTGAAGTTTCATGAAAATCCGCCAAGTAGTTTCAAAGGAGTAGTCGCTACAAGTTTTCATTATATAACTCTATGTAAACAAAGATGGCCGCTGGCAGCCATGTTTAACGTCGAATCAAAACGATTTTCGACAAGGACCAACATCATGTCATGCTGATCATTTTAGAAAAAGTCCCATATCAATATCACTTATAGTTTTCAAGAAGTAGTCGCTACAAATTTGTTTTTTAAAAACCTATTTTTAGATCTGGCGGCCATCTTGGATTTCACATCAACATGAATTTTTGCTGGGATCAACTAGACTTCATGGGCAACATTTCTGTAAAGTTTCATGAAAATCCATTTAGTAGTTTCAGAGGAGTAGTCGCTACAAAAAAAGTTTACGGACGACGGACGCCGCACCACGGCATAAGCTCTGCTGATCTCTGACCTGGCAGCCATGTTTAACGTCAAATCAAAACGATTTTCGACAAGGACCAACATCATGTCATACTGATCATTTTAGAAAAAGTCCCATGTCAATATCTCTTATAGTTTTGAAGAAGTAGTCGCTACAAACTTATTTATTTTAAAACTATTTTTAGCTGTGGCAGCCATCTTGAATTTCCGGCCGACCTGAAATCTTTCTAGGATCAACTAGACATCAAGAGCAACATTCCTGTGAAGTTTCATGAACATCCGTCATGTAGTTTCAGAGGAGTATTCGCTACAAGTTTTTACTATATAACTCTATGTAACCAAAGATGGCCACTAGCAGCCATGTTTAACGTTGAATCAAAACAATTTTTGACAAGGACCAACATCATATCATGCTGATCATTTTAGAAAAAGTCCCATGTCAATATAACTTATAGTTTTCAAGAAGTAGTCGCTACAAACTTGTATTTTGAAAATTTATTTTTAGCCGTGGCGGCCATCTTGAATTTTCGGCCGACTTGAAATTTGGCTAGGATCAATGAGACATCAAAAGCAACATTCCTGTGAAGTTTCATGAAAATCCGCCAAGTAGTTTCAAAGGAGTAGTCGCTACAAGTTTTCATTATATAACTCTATGTAAACAAAGATGGCCGCTGGCAGCCATGTTTAACGTTGAATCAAAACGATTTTCGACAAGGACCAACATCATGTCATGCTGATCATTTTAGAAAAAGTCCCATATCAATATCACTTATAGTTTTCAAGAAGTAGTCGCTACAAATTTGTTTTTTAAAAACCTATTTTTAGATCTGGCGGCCATCTTGGATTTCACATCAACATGAATTTTTGCTAGGATCAACTAGACTTCATGGGCAACATTTCTGTAAAGTTTCATGAAAATCCATTTAGTAGTTTCAGAGGAGTAGTCGCTACAAAAAAAAGTTTACGGACGACGGACGCCGCACCACGGCATAAGCTCTGCTGATCTCTGACCTGGCAGCCATGTTTAACGTCAAATCAAAACGATTTTCGACCAGGACCAACATCATGTCATACTGATCATTTTAGAAAAAGTCCCATATCAATATCTCTTATAGTTTTGAAGAAGTAGTCGCTACAAACTTATTTATTTTAAAACTATTTTTAGCTGTGGCAGCCATCTTGAATTTCCGGCCGACCTGAAATCTTTCTAGGATCAACTAGACATCAAGAGCAACATTCCTGTGAAGTTTCATGAACATCCGTCAAGTAGTTTCAGAGGAGTATTCGCTACAAGTTTTTACTATATAACTCTATGTAACCAAAGATGGCCACTGGCAGCCATGTTTAACGTCGAATCAAAATAATTTTCGACAAGGATCAACATCATGTCATGCTGATCATTTTAGAAAAGTCCCATATCAATATCACTTATAGTTTTCAAGAAGTAGTCGCTACAAACTTATTTTTTAAAAATCTATTTTTAGCTGTGACGGCCATCTTGAATTTCTGGCAGATCTGAAATTTTGCTAGGATCCATTAGACATCAAGAGCAACATTACTGTAAAGTTTCATGACAATCTGCCAAGTAGTTTCAGAGGAATAGTCGCTACAAGTTTTTATTATATAACTCTATGTAAACAAATATGGCCGCTGGCAGCCATGTTTAACGTTGAATCAAAACGATTTTTGACAAAGATCAACATCATGTCATGCTGATCATTTTAGAAAAAGTCCCATATCAATATCACTTATAGTTTTCAAGAAGTAGTCGCTACAAACTTGTATTTTAAAACTCTATTTTAGCTTTGGCGGCCATCTTGGATTTCACATCAACATGAATTTTTGCTAGGATCAACTAGACTTTATGGGCAACATTTCTGTAAAGTATCATGAATATCCATCCAGTAGTTTCAGAGGAGTTGTCGCTACAAATAAGGTTTACGGACAGACGGACAGACAGACAGACAGATGGACGACGGACGCCGCACCATGGCATAAGCTCTGCTGATCTCTGATCAGTCGAGCTAAAAATAATTGAAAACAAAACGTTACTTCATTTTGCAAAAGTGAAAGAACAGCCAAGTGATCACTGTTTAATTCTTTCATTTTGTATCAGATGATGAGTGGTACTGTTCCGTCGACTGCAGAAAACAGTCGAAAAGGAAATCAACTGGAAAGAAGGGAAAGTCAAAGGTCACGTCTAAGAGTGAAGAGGACGTTGATCAAAAGTTCGAGTATACGGAGGCGTTAGTCTGGAGAGGTGTAAATGACATGATAAGGAGAAAGGCGGTCAGGGAAAATGATGATGCTCTATTGGAAAATGGACGTTCCTCTATTTCAAAGAAACAACCATTTCAAGTACTTGGACACTGGCTTATTTCAGGTAAATTTATTAGTAAATATGTGAAAGGAAAATACGGCGTTTTGGATATATTTAGTACATCAATTTATTAATAATATTTTACAACATATGCACACCGCTTCAAATTCGACGAACGATAAGGTATATATAAAACTAACACATAATTGCAAATCCTAACTCTAGAAATACAATATAAACATGAAAACCAGCCAGCCAAAAACATCGCCTTTTTGTTATTGCTTGAAGCTTTATTGCTTGAAGCTTCCAATAAAAAGTTACCAACTCTAAATTCATTTCACACATATTCATGTGCGGATATTTTATGAACCCGTGGATACATACATATACAGTTTTAATTAGCATATATGCATCATTTTGTGACCTCAGCACATGGGTAGAGTTTGGAAGAACGGTTTTATAGCGAAATTTGGCGCTTGTGTTACTTTAATAATTGTTTAAAAATATGCAGTTTGTACAGCTCAGCTTAGGGAAGCGATGCTGCTAGTCTTTACAAATATAAAACGTGTGTGTTCCGTTAAAACTAGTGATTTTTACACGTAACACACGTCAAGCAATATAAATAACATTTGGATTTTATTACTTTTTATGATGTCACATTACATGTATACCTGAGTATGTCCTGTGTAAAAATACTTATACTTCTTCAAACTAACACATTGCATTTTCATGTAGGACTGAATGGTTGGTTGCCTGAACGTTTACGCCAGGATATAATCTGGAATAGAACCGTGAATCTGAAAGGTGGAGTCGGAAAGAATGACGAGATGGACCTCGTTAACGAATTCCTAAACAAAGAATTTAAAGGTAAACTAACTTTGTTCTAGCGCTGCATTTAATAAATGAAACTACATGAAATGAGACCATATTTCCGACTTTCTCCTTGTCATTTGTACAAGAAACTAATATCCGTGCTAATTTGTTTCATTTCAGATAGTATTAAGTCTGCAGCGAACAAGCTGACCGAAGACCCGCTACAGCATCACGGAAAGCTGGCCGGAGGAATTGGAAGATATCTGGATGTGATGTATTCCTCACTTGCAGGCAGTGCGGATAGGAGGATATCGACAAAAAAAGGGAATGACCAGGAAGAAGACATTATATAGGTTCTTTGTGCAGTTGTTAAGACCAGAAAATTCCGGGTCGGTGCCACAACGCATTTCCAAATATGTGTAGTGGAGTGGAAATTAAGGATGTCGATAAAATACTTGCTAAAATCAAAAGGTTATGCAATAAACTGGACAGAAGAAGAAGAATTGTTGCAAACTAGAACTTGATGAATTGTAAATGTAGGTGGATGTTAATGGGATTGATATAGATGTTTGTGTTTTAAAGTGTATTTTAGAGCAGAAGAATGTAAAGATAGTGACTTCATTTGGATGTTAATGCGCATATATACTGTGTTTTACGGAAGTTTAAATAAGGGTTAAGAATAAAAAGACAGTGACTTTTATGTGGAATATACGGAGATGTGGAGTTTAATAATGCAGTGACATTTAGTAAGAGATAGTGTGTGTGCAGTGTATGGAATAGATGTTTATATTGACTTCCCATGTGCATGTTGTTGTTGTACACTTTCTTTTAGGCTTAGCCTATCGAATATTGGCCGATATATGGCTTTGACCTAACCCCACCAACCCAGCCCCTCTCCAAAGACTTTATGGGATGGCGAGTTGTCCGTTGTCTGTCGCCCGTCGTTGTCCGTTAACTTTTGCCTTGTGAACACTCTTGCACCTTCCTAATTATTATTCGGATCTTTACCAAACTGCTAATTTTCTTATATTTTATATTCTCTTCATTACTATTTAAAAATGAAGAAGAGTCTTGTAAAATAATAAACGAATAAAACAAGTAATTTTATCAATGCTATAAATTTAACAAAAATATTACTTTTAAATCGGCATGAAATATGTGTATTTTTAAACACACTACAAAATGTTTTACGATTGTAGCAATAAACGGTTCTATTCTATTCTATCGACGGTCCATGGGAGGTTGCGTACGGTGAACTAATATGCGCACGGAACTCTGGGTAAGAATTTCAAACAAGATGGCGGTAACTTTCGATAATTTGGAAATATGTGAATATATTCGTGATAAATTTGGATAATCTGAGATATTTCATCGTGGCAGGTAAATTTTGTAACACTATTCGACTCAAAAAGATTTCTTCTTTCAACCTGTGCATATATAACATACAAACGATGCTGTTTAAAAGTGTGAAACCTTCCCAACGGATTCCGTTGGGAAAGTCCAGTCGTAAAATGTGCAATAATCAATACACATTGATGCTCGCCAATACGAAAAATTTCAAAAGAGCATTAAACACACTAGCTCCCCTCCCAGCAATGGTAGGTAATTGATTAACAAATTACATTGATGCGCCGTATGGGGCACAATAGATCAGTGTCGATGGGCCATTTGTAATTTTATGCGACTATGGCCCAAGGCGCGTGCCTATCCCAATCACTGCCATTTCCTTTTGATGTCACTTGCATATTATGGAAACATATAGGGATCATTTTGTCCTCTTGCGTAATCCGTCAGTCGTCAAAAAAACCTTCCATATAACTTGTTTCACTTTTTGGTAATCTTAAGGCCGGAGTTTTTTATTTTTTTGTTTCTGAGGTTTTTCCGACAAAAATGTCCGCAGGAGGAGGGAAAAAAACAAACAAAAAAAAACACATACAAAAAATAAGAGGCCCAAGAGGGCCTGTGGACGCTCTACTGGCTCAAGATAAAGTTTATGTATAAGGGGCTATAAGTCTTTCAAAAATCATTCAACAAGAACATGGCAATGACAGGTGCAACTAGGCTTAGTACTGATCATTCTCGCCAAGATTCGCTGAAATCTGGCAAAGAGTTCAGAAGAGACTAATCTGGACAAAGTTTGTGTATTAAAACATTTAAAGGGTCACAACTCTGCCAAAAATCATTCAACCAAAATATGGCAATGATATGCACAACTAGGCTTGATACTGATCATCATTGTCAAATTTTGTCTATATCCAGCCAGGGGTTCAGGAGAACTAGCCCGGAAAAAAATTGTGGTATCAAAATCCTTTAAAGGACCACAACTCTGCCAAATATCTGTAAACCGGAACGTGACAATGACATGCACAACTAGGCTTGGTGCTGATCATCCCTCAAAGTTTCATTGAAGTCTGGCGAGGGGTTCAGGAAAAGTAGATCAGATAAAGTTTGTGTATTAAAACCTTTAAAGGGCCATAATTCTGCCAAAAAAATCATTTAACCGGAATACGCCAATGATTTGCACAACTAGACATGGAATTGATCATCCCTAAAAAGCTTCGTTTAAATCCGGCCAGAGGTTCAGGAGAACTAGTCAGAACAAAGTTTGTGTATTAAAACCTTTAAAGGGCCCTAACTCCACCAAAAATCATTCAACCGGAACACGGGGATGATGTGCACAACTAGATATAGAATCGATCACCCCTAAAACGTTTCGTTTAATCCGGCCAGGGGTTCAGTAGAACTAGTCAGAACAAAGTTTGTGTATTAAAACCTTTAAAGGGCTATAACTCGGTCAAAATCATTCAACTGGAACACGGTGACTATGTACAACTAGGCTTGGTACTGATCATCCCTGCAAAGTTTCAATGGAATCCGGCCAAATGAAGGCCCTTTCGTCTTAATGAGGCCAAGATATAGCATATTTCAGAAAATCAAGGGCCATGACTCCGATGTAAATGGTCCAATCTGGATTAACAATCTGGTAAAGTTTCTTAAAGATCAGATGAAAGATGAAGGCCCTATCGTCTTGAGGCAAAATATAGGATTTTTAACTAAATCAAGGGCCATAACTCCACTGTTAATGGTCTGATCTAGCTGGTCGTAGAAGTTGTCCGAGCTTTCATTTATTTAAACAATCTGGTAAAGATTGGATGAAAGAAGAAGGCCCTATTGTCTTAATGAGGCAAAATATAGCATTTTTAACTAAATCAAGGGCAATAACTCTGCTGTTAATGGTCCGATCTAGCTGGTTTTCGAACTTGTCCGAGCTTTCATTGATATTAACAATCTGTGCAAGTGTGGTAAAGATCAAATAATAAATGAAGGTGCCAGAGTGTGCACAAGGCTTAATATGGCATTTTTCAGCAAAACAAGGGCCATAACTCCGGTGAAATTATTTCGATCTTGCCGGTTCTCACACTTGTCGGAGCTTTCATTGATATAAAGACACTGGCAAAGTTAAGTAAAGGTCCGATTAATATTGAAGGCCCTAGAGTGTTCACAAGGCAGAAAATAGCATTTTTCAGAAAAAAACAAGGGCCACAACTCCGGTGTTACTGATCCGATTTAGCTTGTTTTCAAACTTATTTGAGCTTTCATTAATATTAACAATCTGTGCAAGTTTGGTAATGATCAAATAATAAATGAATGTGCTAGAGTGTTCACAAGGCAGAATATGGCATTTTTCAGAAAAAACAAGGCCATAACTCTGGTGTTACTGACCCAATTTAGCTGATTTCCAAACTTGTCAAAGCTGTCATTGGTATTAACAATCTGTGCAAGTTTGGTAACGATCAAATAATAAATGAAGGTATTAGAGCGTTCACAAGGCAGAAAATAGCAATTTTCAGAAAAAACAAGGGCCATAACTCCGGTGTTACTGATCCGATTTGGCTGGTTTTCAAACTTGTCCGAGCTTTCATTGATATTAACAATCTATGCAAGTTTGGTAAAGATCAAATAATAAATGAAGGTGCTAGAGTGTTCACAAGGCTTAATATGGCAATTTCAGCAAAACAAGGGCCATAACTCTGGTGAAATTTATCGGATCCGGCTGGTTTTCGAACTTGTCCGAGCTTTCATTGATATAAAGACACTGGCAAAGTTTCGTAAAGATTTGATTAATAATGAAGGCCCTAGAGTGTTCACAAGGCAAAAGTTAACAGACGGACGACGGACGGATGGACGGACGACGGACGACGGACAACTTGCCATCCCATAAGCTCTGCTGGCCTTCACAACTCGCCATCCCATAAGCTCTGCTGGCCTTCGGCCAGTAGAGCTAAAAATACTTGAAAACTATATACGAGAAAACCTACAATTCGGTGTTCTCAACCAGAACTGACCCAGATCAGTGTTCCCATCCATGCTGACTGATCAGGTTCTACACTATTTTCCAGAAAGACTATTTAATATTAATGGCCAGTAACAACCTATGAGTCTGGCAAACAGAATATATACGTGCATCACTGAAAATTAATGCTGAACTGGTTGAAAACACCTGGGTGTACAGTGCATGCTTCCTTGTGTACTGACAGATACATTCATGCCTATTAACCTAAATGTACATGTAATTTCATTCACACAGACTTAAAAAAAAAAAAAAAAAAAAAAAAGGAAAAAAAAAAAATTCTTTTAGGGCAGAAGGTCTGAGAAACGAAAAATCAACAAACTCTCGCCTAAGCTAAAAATAGTAAAATAAGTTAATACAACAATTCATCGAAAAAATAACAATATGAAAACAATATCACCGTTCAAACGATTAATATTCGATCTTTCTTCTTCAGTTCGTGACAAATTCGCGTGACCTTTCAATTGACAATATGAAAGCTGTAATGCGATTGGTTCAAATCTAGTAATCGATAAATGAAATGCGCGCTTATAAATCAACGATCACTTTTAATTAAGGGAAAGAACTTTCTATTAATAAACAAATACGGCTTCAAATTAAAAGCGATCTGATTGGATTTTAGTTTTAAAAATGAACGGACACTCGAACAGAGTAAAGGGAAATTTACAAGCGATAACATGAGATTTCGGATAGGATTTTAGTTTTAAAACATGGCCGGACACTTTTACCAATTAACTTTAATTTTCAGCCGGACATTTCAAACAAGAGGTCAATGACCTTGAAGCTCTACTGATAGATTTTGATAGCTAGGTCAGCATTCCTGTGAAGTTTCATAAAAAGTAGTTTCAGAGGAGTAGTCGCTACATGTTGAAGTTTTTACTATATAACTCTAGGTAAACAAAGATGGCCACTGGCCGCCATGTTTAATGTCGAATCAAAATAATTTTCAACAAGGATCAACATCTTGTCATGCTGAAAATTTCAGAAAAAGTCCCATATCAATATCACTTACAGTTTTCAAGTAGTATAGTTGCTACAAACGTGTTTTTAAAAATCTATGTTTAGCCGTTGTGGCCATCTTGAATTTCGGGCCGACCTGAAATTGTGCTAGGATCAACTAGACATCAAGAGCAACATTCCTGTGTTGTTTCATGAAAAACCGTCTAGTAGTTTCAGAGGAGTAGTCACTACAAATTTTTACTATACAAACTCTATGTAAACAAAGATGGCCACTGGTGCCCAGGTTTAATTTTGATTCAAAATAATTTTCGACAATGATCAACATCATGTCATGCTGATCATTTTAGAAAAAGTTCCATATCAATATCACTTACAGTTTTCAAGAAGTAGTCGCTACAAACTTTTTTTAAAAATCAGTTTTTAGCCATGGCGGCCATCTTGAATTTCCGACTGACCTAAAAAAAATCTGGGATCAATTAGACATCAAGAGCAACATTTCTGTGAGGTTTCATAACAAGAGGTCAATGACCTTGAAGCTCTACTGATTGATTTTGATTTCAGGAAGTAGTGACTACAAACTTGATTTTTGAAAATCTATTTTTAGCCGTGGCGGCCATCTTGAATTTCCGGCCGACCTGAAATTTTGCTAGGATCAATTAGACATCAAGAGCAACATTTCTGTGAAGTTTCATGAAAATCCGTCAAGTACTTTCAGAGGAGTAGTCGCTACAAGTTTTCATTATATAACTCTATGTAAACAAAGATGGTCACTGGCAGCCATATTTAACGTCGAATCAAGATAATGTTCAAATCGGATAGCCATCATGTCATGCTGATCATTTTAGAAAAAGTCCCATATCAATATCTCTTAAAGTTTTCAAGAAGTCGTCGCTACAATCTTATTTTTTTTAAATCTATTTTTAGCCGTGGCGGCCATCTTGATTTTCCGGCCGACCTGAAATTTTGCTAGGATCAATAAGACATCAAGAGCAACATTCCTGTGAAGTTTTATGAAAATCCGTAAAGTAGTTTAAGAGAAGAAGTCGCTACAAGTTTTCATTATATAACTCTATGTAAACAAAGATGGCCACTGGCAGCCATGTTTAACGTCGAATCAAAACGATTTTCGACAAGGACCAACATCATGTCATGCTGATCATTTTAGAAAAAGTCCCATATCAATATCACTTATAGTTTTCAAGAAGTAGTCGCTACAAACTTGTATTTTGAAAATTTATTTTTAGCCGTGGCGGCCATCTTGAATTTCCGGCCGACCTGAAATTTTGCTAGGATCATCTAGACATCAAGAGCAGCATTCCTGTGAAGTTTCATGAAAATCCGTCATGTAGTTTCAGAGGAGTAGTCGCTACAAGTTTTCATTATATAACTCTATGTAAACAAAGATGGCCGCTGGCAGCCATGTTTAACGTTGAATCAAAACGATTTTTGACTAGGATCAACATCATGTCATGCTGATCATTTTAGAAAAAGTCCCATATCAATATCACTTATAGTTTTCAAGAAGTAGTCGCTACAACCTTGAATTTAAAAAATCTATTTTTAGCTTTGGCGGCCATCTTGGATTTCACATCAACATGAATTTTTGCTAGGATCAACTAGACTTCATGGGCAACATTTCTGTAAAGTTTTATGAATATCCATCCAATAGTTTCAGAGAAGTAGTCGCTACAAATAAAAGTTAACGGACGGACGGACGGACAGATGGACGGACGGACGGACGGACGCCGGACGCCGCACCACGGCATAAGCTCTGCTGATCTCTGATCAGTAGAGCTAAAAATGTGTCAAGTAATTTCAAAGGAGTAGTCGCTACAAGTTTTTACTACATAAATCTATGTTAACAAAGCTGGCCGCTAGCGGCCATGTTTAAAATTGCATCAAAATAATTTTTGACAAGGATCAACATCATGTCATGCTGATCATTTTAGAAAATGTCCCATATCAATATCACTTACAGTTTTCAAGAAGTAGTCGCTACAAATTTATTTATTTTAAATCTATTTTTAGCTGTGGTGGCCATTTTGAATTTCTGGCCAACCTGAAATTTTTCTAGGATCAACTAGACATCAAGAGCAACATTCCTGTGAAGTTTCATGAACATCCGTCAAGTAGTTTTAGAGGAGTAGTCGCTACAAGTTTTTACTATATAACTCTATGTAAACAAAGATGGCCACTGGCAGCCATGTTTAACGTCGAATCAAAACAATTTGCTACAAACTTGTATTTTAAAAATATATTTTTAGCTTTGGTGGCCATCTTGGATTTCACATCAACATGAATTTTTGCTAGGATCAACTAGACTTCATGGGCAACATTTCTGTAAAGTTTCATGAATATCCATCCAGTAGTTTCAGAGGAGTAGTCGCTACAAATAAAACTTTACAGACAGACAGACTGACGGACGACGGACACCGCACCAAGGCATAAGCTCTGCTGATCTCTGCTGATCTCTGATCAGTCGAGCTAAAAATTGCCTTCCTGTCCGATGGACCGACGGTTTTTGCGAAGACTGTATTTACGTTAAAGGTTTTTGGTTACCACTCTCTAAATTGAGTAATTTCTATTCAATCTTTACGAACCTTGGTCACAATATTTATTGTCACAATGTCTAGATCAAGTTCTACTCTCTAACTTGAGTAATTTCTATTCAATCTTTACTAACCTTGGTCACAATGTTTATTGTCACAATGTCTAGATCAAGTTCTGCTCTCTAACTTGAGTAATTTCTATTCAATCTTTACGAACCTTGGTCACAATGTTTATTGTCACAATGTCTAGATCAAGTTCTGCTCTCTAACTTGAGTAATTTCTATTCAATCTTTACGAACCTTGGTCACAATGTTTATTGTCACAATGTCTTGATCAAGTTCTGCTCTCTTACTTGATTAATTTCTATTCAATCTTTACGAAACTTGGTCACAATATTTATATCTAGGTCATGTTCGATAACAAGCCCGATTGCTCCAGAAATTATCCTTAGATTTTGGTTTAAACCTTTGCAATCTGGCATACTCACCAGTATTGGTGCTTCTTGTATTAAAATTAAATTTAAAAAAGGTGCACGTTTCTAAAAAAGTAGCTAATAGAAGATTCGCTATCCGCTTATTTGGACCACTCTTTGTTGTCCATGTTAGCCAATTTCTACAAACAACTTCTTAGAAACCACTTTCTGGAATTAAACCAAAATTGGTCTGAAGCATCCTTACATGGACCTCTCAATTTTGTTCAAATGGTGCACATGAGGTTGTATTGGTCAGAGTGTTTATATCGATGACAGCTCAGACGAGTTGTCAATAGAGTTATTCCACTTGATTTAATAATAAAAATGATGTTTTGCCATGTTAACATAGCACCTTCATTTTTATACGGCCATCGCAAGACGCTACGTATTATGTAGTGGCATTGTCTGTCCGTTAAGTTTTGCGATGTCCGCTCTCTAACTCAGACAAATATTATACAATCATTATGAAACTTGGAAATAATGTTTATGGGCATAATATCTCGGTCAAGTTCGAAAACAAGCCTAATCGCCCCGGTAACAGAGTTACGGCCCTTTAATTATTAAAAATTGACAAATTTTTTACGATGTCTGCTTAATAACTTGAGTATTTGTTTTTCAATCTTGATGAAACTCTGGTCAAGTTCGAAAACCAGACCAATCGCCCTAGTAACAACGGAGTTTGTATTATGTCGCGGAATTGTCCGTCCATCTGTCTGTTATCACAGTTACAAATGATCCACTTTCGACGGGCTAAAAAAAGGAATAATGCCCTGAACTCAGTGCACACAATCATCATTACGAAATTATTCAATTGCCTTTTTCTGACTTTGTGTCATTTGTGTTTTCAGCTCAGGACTACATGCAGGCATCGGGATCAGTCGATCATAGGTCATCGGATCACACTAGTAGTTCAAGGTAAATTAGTTCCAGGTAAATTATAAATCAGTAGATCGACTTCACTTTGGTATAATAGTTATACAGATTAGATTAGAACCAAAGTTGGCAAAGTTACTTTTACATATTTTCAGGACCGTAGCACAAAAATGTATTGAAAAGTATTTCTTATGCTCCCACTATGGATTATTATTTCACTAGATACCGGTATATCAATACTAAAGAGTTGTCAACAATATATTCCAAAATCTTAAAAAGTTTAGTGCATATTAGACTAACCTAAAGTTCAAACGTTATTTAATACAAAGGGAGATAATTTAATTATTTTTAAGTTTTGGTTGTTATTTAGACGGGTATTCTATAATGGAAAAATTAATATTTTCTGTTGTTCACTTGAAATACCTCATCCTCTTCTTAATGGTACTAATTTTAGTGTTATGTGTTGCCTGTAGAATGGGTATAATTTTATTCATGAATTATTCATGCACTATTCATGAATGGCCGCTTCATGAAGTGTTCATGAATAGATCAGTTTATGAATAGATCAGTTCATGAATGGTTCATGAATCAATTAATTCATGAATGGTTCATGAACTCATATTTCAAGAACTCTTTGTGAAAACGGCCATTTAACCGTCATGAATAGTTCATGAATAATTCATGAATTTGGTTCATGAACAGTTCAAGAACAATACATGAATAATTCATGAACAATTCATGAAAATTTCACAGGGGAGTAGCAACCTGTCGTTTGGTGAACTACTCCCATTAGGGTTGACGTGTATAGAATTCAAGTGCAGTCCTGTTGTTGCGGAAAATTCGTCTGCGTCTGTCCCCGAATTTATTGGATCGGTGACCAAGAAGGCAGTGAACGCATTACAACTTCTAATGGCTGGAGGTAGGACATTCCCGAAAAAGAAGGAAAAGAGGTTTGATGTTTAAAAGAATGAATACTTTACACTTGTTTACAAATACTTTATTAAATTCAATTTTTGATACTGTACAAATCAGTGTTTTAATATTTTTAAATTTTAAGTAGTAGCTCCCTTGCTTTAAGTTCAGCATTAAAGGTACCTATTGCAAGGACTAGTATCTATTGCAAGGACTGGTACCTATCGCAAGGACAGATACCTATTGCAAGGACTGGTTGGCCCAGTGCCAGTATGTGACATGGTATTCCACTGAGAAAGCATTATATTCATTACAAAAATGAAAATTGCGCTCATTGCTACAAGAAGACGGAGCGATATGGTTGAAAGAATGTTGGAAGCACCTTTAAACTCAGATACCTTTTAAATTTGCCGTACATGTGACTGAAAACAACAATTTTACCAATTTTAAAACGAACGAAAACAATGTCTGCAACCGCAAGGCAAAACAAGCATGTCCTAAACTTATTTTTGTCTAAATTATTCCGCAAAATCTGAAATCGAGTGACATCAGCACGCCATGTGATACCTAGCGCCACCTGACCCGGGAATACGCAAATAACGGTAACTCCGCTACGATTTAGATCATTATGGACGCTTGCTTGTTTTCAAGACAAACGTTAGTATTTACAATCAAGCGTTCAAGATGATCAAGACTAGCTCTGATAAACAATAATCAGAATTTGTCTCCATTTAGTTAAAATTTATGGATTACGATGTCACATGCATATTTGTCACAAATTGAATTGTTTTTTCTAAGTTTGTATGCACGATCATGCGCGAGGCTCGTGCATTAGGTTTAAAAAAAAGCGTGGTCTCGTACAAAATGGCGCGAATCGCGCGTCTTAGAATAGACACTGCATACCTTGTTCATTTTATTGCATGTTTACTTTAGTTGCATTTCTTTTGTTACAGGTGACTGTAAATGCAAAGATTGTAAATGAGGTGAAAAAAACAATGCAACCTATGAAATATGGACCAGACCTGTTGAGCACCACCTTCAAAATTGCAGATGACACTGGTTCAATAGAATGTAGTTTCTGGGGAACAGAATCTGACAAAATAAAAATTGGTTCATGCTACTGCATTTCCAATGCCACAATCAAGTCCTTCACGGAAAAAAATCTCCACCATGGAATCCAGTGTCTAACATTCTTCCAATTACGGATATAGGCTGGATTTCAGATGAAGAAGATGAAGAAATTCCCATGACAGAAATTGTCATCACAGGAGCTACCATTAAACATAAAAACTTGTGTTTCTTTTGTAAGGCATCTATAGTGTTTAATGCAGAACTCTCATTTGTAAAGTGCACTCACTGCAAAAAGAGGCAACTGATATCATCTGTAACTACACAATGCAAATGTGAGATTGACGTCGCAGAGGGCTGAAATATAAAAACTTACTTAATGAAAACATGATGCAAACAATTCTGCCAAACAAAGACATGACATCAGATGAAATAGAAGTGTTTCTGCTGCAAACTAAAATATTTCAAATACAGACATTGACACCAAGAATTTGACTGTCACAAAAATAACAAATGAAAACAAAACAAATTGAAATTAGGGGCAGAATCAGTAGTTAAATTCTGCACTTGATAAGTTTTTGTTTGTTACTTCAACTTATGTTTGTTTGTTACTTTAACTTGTGTTATGTTATCTTGCATTTTTATGTTTGGTCAAGAGAAATTTAAAGAATTTCAAATTAAACAAACCTTGTGTAGTTAAGCAATCTAAAACTACTATGCCAGCAAAGTTGAAGGCGAATAAGGTACATGGACCGTTTCAAAAGTTATTGAGCAGAATACTGGTTTAAGCTTGTCCATCCTGCATCCAGCATCCATCAAAAACTTATGTACTTAAAGTGAATGTAGCGCCACAGCCAAACCATCTTTATTATTGAGAGTTCTGAAATACTTGAATAAGGGTGAAAGAATTATCAAAATCGGATGATAAACAAAGAAGATATGATCATTTGAAGTTTCTGTTAAAACGGATATGGAAGCGGCCATTTTGAGAGCTATAACATCATGGTTCTAAATGACCATATATGGAATATTTATAAATATGAAAATTTACTGATTTATAGGGATAAAATGACAGCAACTGTATGAAAAATATGTAATACTTAATGGCAATAATGATTTATATCACAAGTAAAAAAAAATCATTCATTTGCAGTGATTTTCTTCGTTTTAAATGATATTTATCAATATTCCATATATGGTAATATGGAACTATGATGTCATAGTTCTAAAAATGGCGGCTCCCATATTTGTTTTAGAACAACCTTTAAATGGTCATATCTTTTTTGTTTATCATCCGATTTTGATAATTCTTTCACCTTTTTAAAAGTTTTTCAGAACTCTCAGTAATAGAGTTTGTTTGGCTGTGTCGCTACATTCCCTTTAACTTATTTGTTTTAAAGTGTATTTTTTTTATATTTGCCATGCTCATTAATCATGATATGAAGATTTCAGAAAAGATAAACGCTTTTAACTTTATCATTTTCAGGGGTGTAAAATTATTCAGAAGTCATTCTCGATCCTCATCATTGCCCTCTCCAATTTCTATACACCTGTTTGAAAAACAAGAAGTATTATGGTATGCGTTTGTCCATCTAGCCATCTGTCGGTTGATCCGTAAGCAATTGCACATACCTTCATTACAGTTCATTTAAAATACTTACAAAAAAATCCTAGGAAAGGAAATGTTTTTTGTCCTAGGAAAGGAAATGTTTTTTGTCCATCTAGTATTCCTTGTCATGTGAAGCTTCATCAAACCTCACAAAATGTTCTCCATAATGAGACAGTAGTTGTGTCCAGAACACAGGTCTGTACCATAGTGAAACAGTAGTTGTGTCCAGTACCTAGGTCCGTACCATAGTGAGACTGTAGTTGTGTCCAGTACCTAGGACTGAACCATAGTGAGACAGTAGTTGTGTCCAGTACACAGTGAGACAGTAGTTGTGCCCAGTACCTAGGTCCGTACCATAGTGAGGCAGTAGTTGTGTCGAGTACATAGGTGCGTACCACAGTGAGACAATAGTTGTGTCCAGGACCTAGGTCCGTACCATAGTGAGACAGTAGTTGTGTCCAGTACCTAGGTCCGTACCATAGTGAGACAGTAGTTGTGTCCAGTACCTAGTACTGTACCATAGCGAGACAGTAGTTGTGTCCAGTACATATGTCCGTACCACAGTGAGACAATAGTTGTGTCCAGTACCTAGGTCCGTACCATAGTGAGACAGTAGTTGTGTCCAGTATCTAGGTCCGTACCACAGTGAGACAGTAGATATGTCCAGTACCTAGGTCCTTACCATAGTGAGACAGTAGTTGTGTCCAGTACATAGGTCTGTACCAGTGAGACAATAGTTGTGTCCAGTACCTAGGTCCGTACCACAGTGAGACAGAAGTTGTGTCCAGTACCTAGGTCCATATAACCAGATTCAACTTCCACCTGCAGTCAAGGACAGAGTGACGGTATTTGTATCCAAAAAAAACCAACCTCTAGTTAATACGTTCATCTTTGTGTATTTTTTACAGGATTCTGTTGGGCCAGACAACATCCCTGGTTATGGTAATGTTCAGAAATTAGCAGAATACGTGGTGCGCTTTCAATCCGGCAATCTATCACTTACAATGGAACAGGCCTGGTATATTATTCATCTGTGGGCAGATTTGGCTGAATATGACAGGCGGCCCACTGTGTTCTCGGAACAAGGGACGGTTTTGTGCACCCAAAAGGTATACATAACTGATTTTTATTTGGAAAAAACTAAGATTGATTCATATGCTTCAAACGCAAGTTACACTGCAGGGCTAGAATATAACGTTTAGTTTACTAATAGTTTGTAAAATTACTAGCCCAAATCAAAATGTACTAGCCCAAAATAATATTCAATAAAAAATTCCTTATTAATCCTTTATTCGAATACAATGTACACTGTTCTTTGCTAAAAAAAGATATATATTTATTGAACTGTTTAAATATATCTGGTTTTCACAAAGGGCTAGGTTAGTAAGGCCACTACATGACCTTTTAAGGTCATTACATGACCTATGAGACAGATTAAAAAAAATAAAAATTACTAGCCCATCGGACTACCTGGACAGAAACATTTAGCAGCCCTGCAGCATTTTTACTAGCCTCGGGCTCCCGGAATAATGGTAATATTGTGCCCTGTTACACCGGAAAAATGTGAGTGTGCTACATATGTGTTTCTTATTATTTGAAGATTACTTTAATATGTTCGTCGTGTTCTTTACCTATGTGCCACATATGAGATGTATATAAACCGTATGTATTTCATACGAAACGTACTACTTTATATTACATATATACATTTTGTAGAATATTGTACAAAATGGTTAAACAACATGTTTAAGTCTTGATGTTATTTAGTAGAAATGTATTTCATATGCATGTATTACATGTGTTCTTTTTATATGAAATACATATGTGTAATACATATGTGGTACTTATGTAAAACATGAATTTTACACCTAGATATGTTTCCTGTGTACAGTATAGCACTATCTGTATAAATGGACCATGGCCTAGTGGTAGAATGTCCACCTTGCAAGCGGGAGGTCATGGGTTCAATCCCTGTTTGGGTCATACCAAATACATTATACAAATGGTACCAGTAGCTCCCTTGCTTGACGCTCAGCATATAGAGGGTAGTTCTATGACTGATCGGCCTGATGTCAGTATAATGTGACTGGGTGGGGTATCATGTTGCGTCTACGGCGTGGTATTCCAGTGTGACAGCACTATAAAGTTGAGCATAGAGCTCACCACTTCAAGTAAACACCATCATTGTATGACTGAATTATTGTTAAAAGTGACGTTAAAACACCATACATACATACATACACACATATTAGAGTTAATGCCATGTATTTATATCTGAATTGCAGGAGTGTTAAAGGACCAGACTCCACACCAGCCCAGTGGCCAAATTGCAACAGGTATGTTGAGGCCATAATGTGCAGGCTATGTGCAATATTTCCTGGCTCACAGCAACGTCATGGTAAAGTGGCAACAAAAAGGACACTGATCATGGAGGCATTATTAACAATAACATCAGACAGACAGTCATCACCAGTGCCACTGTGATGAAGGAAACTTCCATCAATCAACCAAACTACGTTGAAAACCTGGTAAATTTAATGATATTTTTTCTGTATATAAAATCAACCTGGCCTGTTAGTGGGTTTATCAAAAGTTACCAAAAAAAAGGTTACAATTTATTTAGTTCACATTGATTACCACACCAGCTATACAGCTTACACAAACCACTCTCAATGGCATGGATGACAATGCTGATGTGGGAGGAAACCAAAGAAACTTGGCAAAACCCGCTTGTTTGGATGACCGATCCCTGTAACACTGAGACGGGGAATTGTTTAAAATCTGCCAGTAAATTATTTACAAAATCACACGTTTCAAATTACTTGCATATTGTTTTTTTAAATAGCTCTTTAGAATGAGTGACTAGTGTTTTACAGAACGAAAAGAGGCTAGGACTGCCACTACATCCCCATCCGATGGTGGCTGCCATTTTACATCCCCATCCGATGGTGGCTGCTACTTTACATCCCAATCCGAAGGTGGCTGCCACTTTACATCCATGGTGGAAATGAGTAAATTTAATATTTCCTTTCTTTAAGATGTTTAATCCGATGCATTTCTTGTGTCGTTTTAGGTATAGCAACCGTAATCGAGGACAGGACAGAGACATTTTCACCAGGGAATTGAACTTCTCCAAGCGAGCATGACAGCAGCTGAAGGACTCCCTCCGCCTCTTTCACAGCCAGCTAGCCTTCCTACTGGTCATGCTGAACCACACATGATACATGCTGAACCGCACATATCACTCGGTGCACTACTTTCAAGGCTGGTGTAAACGATAACCAAAATAAACTGCCTACCATGAACTGGATTCCTAAATTACATAAAAATCCGTATAAGGCTCGCTTTATTTCTAATTCTAGTGCCTGCACCACAACAAACATCTGGCTCCTTATCAGATAAATGGAAAAAATAACGTCCGACACTTTTTTGTTGTCATTTACAATTTTGAATGAATTAAGTAAACGTATAAATTGTGCATGTTTATTCAAAACTCACCGCATATATATATCTAACATAAAACCTAATTAATACTGTCTGTATTTATGATGCATTATTACTGTGTTGATATAATGTCAACATATTTTAGCTTCCTTATAACAGTGCTTTTGACATGGCATGTCAAAACTGAGAAATATATCACACTACTGCAAATATGCACCATGACTGTCTTATGATGTTGCCGATTAATATATGCAGTGCATTTCCCAAAAAATGAAACCCAACTATCTCCAAAAATCTCCAAAAATCAAAAAGGCAAACAAAATGGTTGGACTGCAACAAAATTACAAACAAGAGGACCAAGAGGGCCTGTGGATGCTCTACTGGCTAATATGGCTCTTATGACATCAATGAAGCGAGTGACTATCGTCTTAAAGAGGCAAAATATAGCATTTTTAACTACATCATTACTAGTCCGATCTGGCTGGTTTTCCAAGTTGGCCAGTAGAGATAATAAAAATAAAAAAAAATAAAAAAAATAAAAAAAATAAAAATAAAAAAAAAAATTAAAAAGAAAATATATAAAACAAGAGGTCAATGACCTTGAAGCTCTACTGATTGATTTTGATTTCAGGAAGTAGGGACTACAAACTTGATTTTTGAAAATCTATTTTTAGCCGTGGCGGCCATCTTGAATTTCCGGCCGACCTGAAATTTTGCTAGGATCAATAAGACATCAAGAGCAACATTTCTGTGAAGTTTCATGAAAATCCGTCTAGTAGTTTCAGAGGAGTAGTCGCTACAAGTTATCATTATATAACTCTATGTAAACAAACATGGCCACTGGCAGCCATGTTTAACGTCGAATCAAAATAATGTTCGACTTGAATAACCATCATGTCATGCTGATCATTTTAGAAAATGTCCCATATCAATATCACTTATAGTTTTCAAGAAGTAGTCGCTACAAACTTGTATTTTGAAAATCTATTTTTAGCCATGGCGGCCATCTTGAATTTCCGGCCGACCTGAAATTTTGCAAGGATCAATTAGACATCAAGAGCAACATTCGTGTGAAGTTTCATGAAAATCCGTCAAGTAGTTTCAGAGGAGTAGTCGCTACAAGTTTTCATTATATAACTCTATGTAAACAAAGATGGCCACTGGCAGCCATGTTTAACGTCGAATCAAAATAATGTTCGACTCGGATAACCATCATGTCATGCTGATCATTTTAGAAAAAGTCCCATATCAATATCTCTTATAGTTTTCAAGAAGTAGTCGCTACAAACTTATTTTTTAAAAATCTATTTTTAGCCGTGGCCGCTATCTTTAATTTCCGGCAGACCTGAAATTTTGCTAGGATCAATTAGACATCAAGAGCAACATTCCTGTGAAGTTTCATGAAAATCCGTCAAGTAGTTTCAGAGTAGTAGTCGCTAAAAGTTTTCATTATATAACTCTATGTAAACAAAGATGGCCGCTGGCAGCCATGTTCAACGTCGAATCAAAACGATTTTCGACATGGACCAACATCATGTCATGCTGATCATTTTAGAAAAAATCCCATATCAATATCTCTTATAGTTTTCAAGAAGTAGTCGCTACAAACTTATTTTTTAAAAATCTATTTTTAGCTTTGGCGGCCATCTTGAATTTCCGGCCGACCTGAAATTTTGCTAGGATCAATTAGACATCAAGAGCATCATTCCTGTGAAGTTTCATGACAATCCGTCAAGTAGTTTCAGAGGAGTAGTCGCTACAAGTTTTCATTATATAACTCTATGTAAACAAAGA
>JAWPHD010008406.1:35000-115554 GCA_037043455.1 Cyrtodaria siliqua
ACCATAAGCTTATAGCAACAGCAAAATATTAAACCTCTGGCTCTTGCAGTTTTATAGAAGAAGATTTTTTAAGTTTTTCCCTATACATGTCTATGTAAAACATGTGACCCTTGGGGCGGGACCAAGTGTGACCCCAGGGTCACCATTTGAACAAACTTGGTAAAGGACCATAAGCTTATAATAACTGTAAAATATCAAACCTCTGGCTCTTGTAGTTTCCGAGAAGAAGATTTTTAAAAAAAAAATCCTATATAAGTCTATGTAAAACTGTGACCCTCGGGGCGGGGACAAATTTGACCCCAGGGTCATCATTTGAACAAACTTAGTAGAGAACCATAAGCTGATGCTACAGGTAATACATGAGAGCTCTGTGCCATGTGGTTCCAGAGAAGAAGAACTTTTTCAGATTTTCCCTATACAAGCCTATGTAAAACTGTGACACCCGGGGTGGGGCCAAATGTGACCCCTGGGTCAGCATTTGAACAAACTTGGTAGAGGACCACAAGCTTATAGCAAATGCAAAATATTAAACCTCTGGCTCTTGCAGTTTCAGAGAAGAAGATTTTTTAAGTTTTTCCCTATACATGTCTATATAAAAAACATGTGACCCTTGGGGCAGGGCCAAATGTGACCCTAGGATCACCATTTGAACAAACTTGGTAAAAGACCATAAGCTTATAGTAAATGCAAAATATCAAACCTCTGGCTGTTGTAGTTTCCGAGAAGAAGATTTTTAAAAAAAAAATCCTATATAAGTCTATGTAAAACTGTGACCACCGGGGGTAAGTCCAGACTCTATTGTGCCCATCGCGTCAGGTATACCTTGACGTGTTCGTTGGCGGAGGGACTATAAACCTTAGAATTACACACACACACACGTGACCACCGGGGCGGGGACAAATATGACCCCAGGGTCACCATTTGAACAAACTTAGTAGCGGACCATAAGCTGACGCTACATGTAATACATGAGGGCTCTGTGCCTTGTGGTTTCAATGAAGAAGATTTTTTAAAGTTTTTTCCTATAATTATGTCTATATGAAAACATGCAAAACCTCAATATACAAACTTTGGACCCCCGGGGCACGGACATTTTTGACCCCGGGGACTTTATTTGAACAAATTTGATAGTCTAGGCGTTGGCGATCATTTTAAAAGAAAAACTGTTGAAATGTGTCCAGCGGTTCTGGAGAAGAAGATTTTTTAAGGTTTTGACCATATATGGTAATGGCAGCCATCTTGGATGTAGCGCTGACCTAATTTTAAAAAATCTAAAAAGCATTTATCTAAGGATCATCCATGTGAAGTTTGGTCAAAATTAGCCAAGCGGTTTCTGAGGAGAAGTCGTTTGAAGAAAAGTTAACGGACGGACGACGGACGGACGACGGACGACGGAAGACGGATAACACACCATCCCATAAGCTCTGCTGGCCCTTGGCCAGTAGAGCTAAAAACTATTAAATTAAATTAAATGAGCGCATTCAGTAACATAAAAATCCAAGATAACACCCTCCTTGTACCCGACAACAACGCGCACACAGAAGAACTAACCAAACTTGAACATAACAAAAAAGTCACCCAACTATATGAAGCAACGGAGGAAGTGGAGACAAAAAAGGCACACACGCAAGAAAAATCACAATAGACAATCCAAAACATCCAAAACTTAAAATAGTGGAAGATGGGAAGGACCCGAAACCAATAAACTCTACCCATAAAAAAGCAGACACAGAAGAAAAAATGAAAGTAGACAATTCAAAACTTAAAACGGTGGAGAAAGAGAAGAACCTGAATCCAATGAGCTCTAACCCCAAAATAGCACACACGGAAGAATAAAGCAAAAAAGACGATCCAAAACTTAAAATGGTGGAAGAAAGTAATAAGGACCCGAAACCAATAAGCTCTACCCATAAAAAAGCACACAGAAGGAAAAAGGAAAGTAGAAAATCAAAACTTAAAACAGTGGAAGAAAAGAAGATCCTGAAACCTGAGCTCTAACCCAAAAAAAGCACACACGGAAGAAAAAAGCAAAAAAGACGATCCAAAACTTAAAATGGAAGTAGGGAAGGATCCGAAACCAATGAGCTTTACTCCAAAAAATGCACACACGAAAGAAAAAACTCAAAACAGATCATCCCAAAATTAAAAGAGTGGAAAAAGGGCAGGACCCAAAACCAGTTAGCTGTAATCAAAACAAAGCACACACAGAAGAAATCAAAATAGATAATCCCAAAATTAAAATGGTGGAAAAAGAAAAGAAAAGTGGACTATACCAAAATAGACAAATTCAATCCCAATCCATCGACCAAAATATTTAATCTAATTAAAACAGTGGAAGAAGGGAAGGAAGCGAAACCTAGCCAAAGCCAAAAAGACCACCAAAAAGTCAATGTTAAAACATCAACCCCTAAACGAAAAGCAATGGAAGCTGGAGGGAAAGTTGTGTAGAGTTTAAACACTGCTCCAGTGACCACAACAGCTAAATGTATTTCACAAAGTTTGGAAACCTTGAATGAAAGCTATTTGGATAATACGTCAACATGTTATGATTATGATGATTTTGACCGACCGAGTGTAACCGGCCTCAGACCGAGTGTAACCGGCCTCCGACCGAGTGTAATTCTGAAAAAAGCAAGGACGAGTCGACCCAGAATCTTACCCGTGGCACTGTAGAGGAGTCGACGTCGACCATCTTGGGTATTCAATTTTATTTTATTTTGATGAATAATTTTATTGGAGCCTTCATAGGTAAATGGATCTGACAAATCCTGTATAAATATGACCTTAACCTTTAACCCTGGCTGGTAATTGAGATTTTGCAAGGAACATCATAAAGTGACAAACACATATTATACACAAGTACTCCATTGCATGCATCTAACAAGGACACAAATTACATTTAATATTAAATATTCAGAAACATTACTATTTTAAAAATCTGTTTGCCGAAGCCGGGAATAGAACCTGTTGCTTCTGGGCAAGCATATGCTAACCATTGCACCATCATGCCATCCCATCTTTGAATATAAGGCCGACCATAAAAAATTGTTGGTTTGCTGTTTCCCTACCTACCCAGGAAAAAGGACCCATAACTTTTAATTTTTTGTTTGCTGTTGCTATCTTAGTATATTTTTCTTTAATTTCTTAAGATTTTACTGTCATTGGCCAAAAATGATTCACCTACCTACCTACACACCTAAAACATTTTGGGTCGGAGCACAGCAATTAAACCCAACAATTTTTTAAGGATGTTTCAGAAAAAATGTTTCCCAAAACCCGGGCCTACCCTACGTACGCTAAAGGTTTGTCGAATTTGAATTAGTGTGCTCTTAAAGTCAAGATTCCAATCCTATATAATATTATATTCAATACGTAGAAAAATACTAAAAAATTGCGATCCGACAGTTCGCAACATCTTATATTTGGAAAAACAAACAATATGAATTTATAAAGTATATTAATTGCAATGCACACATCTTACTGTGATTTCAGTATGTCACTGTGCCATGTAAATTAACATATATATCCTAGATTTTAAGTGTTAATCTATAATTTAATGGGGAGTTTTATGCCCCTGTCATTCGAAGAATGGTGAAGGGGCATATATAGTGTTACCCTGTGTGTCCATCCGTGTAAAACGATGTCTGCACTGTAACTTAGCTAATTGTTATCAGATCTTTTCCAAACTTGGTCAAATAGTATATGGGCACAATGTCTCGGCAAAGTTCAATAATCCGCCCCAGTAGTTCCAGAGTTATGGCCCTTGGAATAGTAAAAAACGCAAAATTAATGGTGTCCGCACTCTAACTTGGGTGATTGTTATCCAATTTTCTTCAAACTTTGTCAAATTGTATATAGGCACCATGTCTCGCCCAAATTTTTGGCCCAATCGCCCAGGTACTTCCAGAGTTATGCCCCTTGGAATGGTAACAATTCACGAAATAAATGTTATAGCGGGGCATCCGTGTCCCATGGACACATTTCTAGTTTTTATATATATTTATATATATATATATATAGTTCTGTAAGTTCTATATTACTGTTTCCTGTTGTCTGGTTGAGACAGGTATATATATATATATAGAGGACTGATAATCTAGCTTAATTAAAGAGTAAATGTTAATGTGTATTTACAGACTATTACAACAACAGCCTGAATCTTGACCAGCAGCGCGGGGTTGTAGGTTTTCTAGGACACGTTCTTGCTGTATTAAAATCATAGAGTCCAAGTATAAGCAGCAACAGAAACAATTGCCCCCAACTGGTGTCTTAGAAAAAATGCACCTGCAAAACAACTTCAGGTAAATTATTAAATTAAATTTGATGTATTCAGAGAACTATATATACATGTGAGATAATGTAGGCGTGTGCTTTTCAAGAACAAATGGATACGAATGAGTGGAAAAACAAGACACGCATTCTATCGAGTGACGGATTTCCATATATAATGAAACCAAGCAGTTAAATAATGTACGTGTTTGGATGTTTATACACAGTAGGTCTGTTTTATTATCCAAAATGTTTCGCTTTGTTTAAACATTATCAGTGGACAATGTTGACTCGGCGTCACAATATTAAACTTACTCTTGTGTTCGGAGTTGTAGGATTATATTTAGAGATTAAAAAATGTCTCTAGCTGAGAAATCATACAATGGAATAAATAGAATAACTTGCTATGTATGTATAACTATCAATTTCAGCTCTTTCAGACCCTGTATTTAAATTGCTTTCTTCTTTGTATAGGTGTGTCTGTAACTTCATGTTCACCATCTGATGGCAAAGTGGGGTATATTTAAGCGATCAAATTTAACGCAGGACATCATTTACTTCACAGACATCGAGTAGTTCACATCGTACAGGTAGCATTATTATTTGCAGAAGAAAAAAGTGTGCTTCTCTCGGGACTTGGAACACACAATGTTTTTAATTTACAGTCAGTTACAGACTGCCGTTCTATATATCCACTGAACTACAGTGACTTCTTGTAAATATGGTATATTTAGTACCATTTATTATTAAATGCAAAATAACATCTTTAACATCAAAATAACATGCGGTACCACACACATCAGTATATAGCACATGTCGCACATGTAAATCTAAATGAAATATTAAGATCAACTTAAAAGAAAAACGTTATTGATTTAAATCCCATTCTGGGAAGCTATTTTTTTCATGAAATATTTTCGGAAGCCGTATACTGATAGATGTTACCTGTACGAAGGCTAGATCTATAAAATGTGATATTTCCTGCATCGATTCTGGCTTAATATACTGACATTTGGGCTGCTCGTCGAATTGTAACTATTTCCCCTGTGACTCGATCAATCTTTCATATTAATTCATGAGTTAGTACTAGTTTAAATATAGCTTTAATGTCATTAATTTCTATCCTTAAAGAAATGGCTTAATTTTCAGATCAAATTTAAAATTTCATGGCCATATAGATCCTTATTCAACTGTTGCTCTGGTTGTGGATCCTCAAAATCCAGATGGCCAAGGTGCCAGATGTGTTACAGACAGACGGACGCTGGACGCCGCACCACGGCATAAGCTCTGCTGATCTCTGATCAGTAGAGCTAAAAACAGCCAGATTAGAAATATGCTCTTGATTTATTGAAAAATGTCAAATTCTGCCTTGTGGACACTCCAGCAAGTTCATATTTTATCCAATCTTAACCAGATTCACACGGTACCTATAAGATCTTGGACGAATTCTTGAACCAACCAGACTATATAATTATATCATTTTTTATATATATATATATGCAAATGCCATATTTATCCGACCTTAACCAAATTTGCAAAGTAGTTACATATCCATAAGACCTGGAAGAAGATCTTGAATCGGCTAAATTAAAATGCCATATCCAAGATGGCCGCCGGAGGGCGGGTGATTATGTGATTGATAATAAATTATTAGTGAAATGTCTTTGTGGTCTATATTTTTAAACTTTTCATCTAGCACAATCTGATGTCCTTTGACACTATACTAGGGGCACACAATGAAGGTGGCAACCATTGGACATTGCTGGTAATTTGTAATTGCTGGTAATTTGTTTGTTTATCTGACAGTATGGTATTCTAGACACTCGTGTGTGTATGTAGGATGAGAGAGGGATATTGAAGCAAAGCAGATATGAAAATGACTGTTTTAATTGCTTTTTATGTCCCCACCACCGGAAGTGAGGGTTAGGGTTAGCCTTACCCGTCCTTTCGTCCGTCCATCCCGAAAAGTTTGTGTGTCTATCTCCTCCCACGTTTCAAACTCTTGCTTTGAAACTTTACAGGATACTTATCTATGATGTCGCGTTGTGCATATACTTTCGGTGTCAAAATCGACCCAGTATTATCACAGTTACGGCTCCTTTTTTCGTCAAATTTTAGGTTACACTGATTGTTTTCAGTGGGGGCATCCGTGTCCCATGGACACATTTCTAGTTCAATATAAAAAAATACACAACATTATTGAATTGAATTGAATCGAATGTTGTTTAACGGCTCATCAACACAGTATAGGTTATTTAGAGCCGTCCCAGAGAGAGGGGAAGGATACATAGGAATCCGGGAACCGTGCCCTGCTCTTATTATCCAATAGATTCTCACAAAAGTCCAGACTCTATTGTGCCCATCGCGTCAGGTATACCTTGACGTGTTCGTTGGCGGACGGACTATAAACCTTAGAATTACACACACACACATAGATTCTCACAGTTCTTTAACATGCTCGGAGGATAGACCGATACACGGGACCGCCCGGTTTACGTCCCCATCCAACGGACGAGGCTAAGGGTTCACTTTCATATCAGTAAATATTATACAATTATTTGAAACAGATTTCAAGAAATACGAGTTTTTAAAACATCACTGTAGCCGCCACGGAACACGTCATTTGTGTGCTATGATGTCGCCTTGAAAACCAACAACAACCTAACGTAATAAATGATGAAACATGTTATAAATAGTAAACTTAATTGCTATTAAATTAGATTTTTGTATTATTCATAGTTTGCATTAAATAAATATATTACAGCATTGTTGAATAATCACGTTTTATAAGTAGTTCACAAGTTCGGAAAGAGATCGAATGAATTTGATCGAGTTTGGCATACATAGTCAAAGTATTTAGAAGTCATTCCAAAAGACATGTTTATTTAACATATATCGGTATTCTTAAATTATTAACACTCAAATCTTGAAGAAAATATGTAAGATTTTAAAATATTAAGTTTTTATATTTCATTTTGTATTAACTTTACTGTTTTATTAAAAGTTAATATTATTGAATATTTAATTAACGTTTTATTTATGACGTCAATGTCAACATAAAAGCACGGAAGAGTGCCTCTACTTATTTATATTTATCCTTGTTCAATATTTATAAAAAATCCTATGTGTAGTTTTGGAATACCAGTGTCAATACTACTTCAGTTTTGTGCATTTTTCCTGACGAATTACGTTTCATTTAGCCATTCCCGAAATACAGTTTGATGTCTCATTTTGGACTGCTCCGTAGATGGGTGTTTCGTCCTATTAGATCAATCAGTGCAAGGTAACACGACATGGTATCGAATTTCAGTTTATATCAATCGATTTCCTTTGAGTTGGAGTACAAAGTATACGCATCTTAAAGGTTTACATCAAAAAATGAATTCAATATTGAAAAAGACTGACATCAGATTTTCTGACCTTTCTTGTTTTTTTCTTTGCAGTGCTTTTCTGAAGTCTAGATATGATGTTGGCTTGGAAGAATATGTTGCTGAGCAATGGCAGATAGTGACACCACCTCATGCAAGGCAGATAGACGGCATCTCATGTGGAGTACATGTGCTGAAGGTACTTGATTAGTTTGAACCAGAAGCTATTTAATTTTTATTATTTGAAGCTCTTACTTGTCAATGACAAGGGCAAAGACTTATCAGAACTGTTCAAATCAGCAACTTTTTCATTTATCCAATCTTTTCCACAGACACATATGCAGTCTTTACAGATTGCGACACAAGTGTTCGAAGAACACCCCTCTAGTTCTATGTTAATCATGTATTCCTTCCTTGTCTGATCAACTGTTTATTCAGATATTGTCAGAAATAATGACAACTTTGTTTTCTTTTTGCTTTAGAGGGTTGCAAGAATAATGGTCGTCCCACAGCGGCTGGTCTTGATGTCCAAGCTTGTGTTGTTGACACTGTTGGAGACACCGAAAACACTGGAACTACAGGTCATCTTTGGAAATGAAATGTAACCATTATTTAAGACAATAACTGTAATCTCACAGGTTTCAGAAAATAGCTACATAAGATAAATTCATTGAAGCAACTTCTTCATTTATCCAAACTTTTCCACAAACACATATGCAGTCTCTACAGATTGCGAAACAAGTGTTCCGAAGAACATCCCTCTATTTCTATGTTAATCGTGTATTCCTTCCTTGTCTAATCAACTGTTTATTCAAATATTGTCAGAAATATTGACAATTTTGTTTTGTTTTTGCTTATAGGGTTTCAAGAATAATGGTCATCCCACAGCGGCTGGTCTTGATGTCCAAGCTTGTGTTGTTGACACTGTTGGTGACACCGAAAACACTGGAACTACAGGTGATGTTTGAAAATGAAATGTAATCATTATTTAAGACAATAACTGTGATCTTACATTACAGGTTTCAGAAAATAGCTACATAAGATAAATTCATTGAAGCAACTTCTTCATTTATCCAATTTTTTCCAAAAACACGTACGCAGTCACTACAGACTGCGACACAAGTTTTCGAAGAACACCCCTCTAGTTATATGTTAATCGTGTATTCCTTCCTTGTCTGATCAACTGTTTATCCAGATATTGTCAGAAACATTGACAATTTTGTTTTCTTTTTGCTTTAGAGGGTTGTGAGATTAATAGTCATCCTACAGCGGCTGGTCTTGATGTCCAAGCTTGTGTTGTTGACACTGTTGGTGACACAAAAAACAATGGAACTACAGGTGATGTTTGATAATGAAATGTAATCATTATTTAAGGCAATAACTGCGATCTTACAGGTTTCAGATAAGAAACCTGTAAGATTAGATTAGATTAGATGTAAGACAGGTTTCAGATAAGAAACCTGTTATAGCTAGATAAGATAAATTCATTGAAGCAACTTCTTCATTTATCCAATTTTTTCCCAAAACAGGTATGCAGTCACTATAGATTGCGACAAGTGTTCGAAGAACACCCCTCTAGTTATATGTTAATCATGTATTCCTTCCTTGTCTGATCAACTGTTTATTCAGATATTGTCGGAAACATTGACAACTTTGTTTGCTTTTTGCTTTAGAGAGTTGCGAGATTAATAGTCATCCTACAGCGGCTGGTCTTGATGTCCAAGCTTGTGTTGTTGACATCGAAAATACTGGAACTACAGGTGATGTTTGAAAATGATATACAAGATAGCCAAAGCAGGATATAGAAATAGTCTGTGTCTGTCATTGAGTTCATCACATTTTGTGTCTGGTCAATATCTCCTAAACCCTTAATAGCTTTTCAAATAAATTGGCACACATGTAGAATCAGGGCCAAGGTCATACTTGAATGTTAAAGATCAGATACTGGTCTTATTTTGTGTTTGCTCCATATCTCCTTGTGCATAATTCAATTTCTTACCATTTAGGGTGGTGGATATTGTAATATTTGAAGATCAAAGGTCAAGTTGCCTTCAAAGTAGCTATTTTTCGTGTTCACTCCATATTTGGCATGCTGATTAATTATGATTTGAAGATGTTAGTGAAGAAAAATATTTTTTATTTTATCATTTTTACATGAGTTATAGCCCTTTAATTTTCTATGCCCCATGTGGTTCCGGGGGCCCGTTTGGTTCTGGGGCAAAGAATAGGGCCACTGCAGATTCCGTTGGAGGGGTAGGCAGAGGGGTAGAATCCCCCCAAATTCATGTTCATTTTATCATTTATTGTTCATGCTCATTAAAGGTCTTCATCATGACCCCTGCATTGTTTCAGGTTCCATCTCGCTCACATCACTAGAGCAGTGGCAGAAAAACAATAAACGTGGCTCCAGCGTAAATTGAATGTCTACAATAGAATTGGCAGCAACTCTGCAGTTCAGGGTGAGAAGGTTCTAGGCCCATTCTCCATATTTTGTCTCGATGTACCTGTTAGGCGCCATATAACCTTTCATGTGTTGGTGCGCCTTATAACCCCAATTCAATTAAATTCTTTCATGTATATGTATTATATAGGGAAATCTTGTGTGTTTTCATTTATTATTAGGCAGATTATTTTAATACTTGGTATGCTCATTAACTACGATGTGAATATGTTAATTTAGAAAAAGATTTTTGATTGCATTATTTTTTCACGAGTTATGACCCTTTGTAGTTTTAGCCAGTGGGAATCCTTTACTACCCATTCATTGGCCTATGGATTGTTTTTATAGATTTCTGGTGATTCAGTTTCAAGTGAATGTGATCATAAAGATGTGATCATAAAGGATTTTATTTATTCATTTAATAAAATATCTGTGCCTCCAGACTCTGCCCCCACCCACCCCCACATGGATAATTTTCCGGGTGTTTGGAATTTAATCCTTTCAAATCAAGTGGTGCAGAAGAACACCACGCAGTCAGGGAAACGGCAAACTATGTTCGAGTGCGATATATGCTCGAAATGGTTAATTTCAATGGCGGTGTTTTTAAAACATCCGTGCTGTATCAAGCCAGGTAAATTTATGTACATTTGCATTTAATTCGATTTTAAATGTTCAATTTTCAGACAAAACTAGCGTGCATACAGTGCGTACGTAAATATATGCCATGAAAACTAGTGAACATTTTTAATAATAATAATATAGTAACCCTCGTCACAAATGATATAGAGGTAACCAGTTTAAACTCAACTAATGATGATTAACCCATTTCATTCTAGAACCCCGGTTGATAAAAGGTCCTGTATATCTGAACATTTTCACGCGTTTTGCTGCAGCAGCAGATTACATTTCAGTGATGTTGGAAAAATATTGATTACATGGTCATTTTTATAAATCACATAACAAAACTATATATCATTTTGTAGGTATTGAAATTCCTGACACAATGGTATAAGTTAACATGCAATATTCACGCAAAAACTCATGCAATTAAAAAAAAAACATAGGTAAACATGCGAAATGGGTCATGAAAATATGTCCTACCTCACTTTCAGTTGAAAATTTCTGTATGATATATTGACATTTGCTCTGGTAACCCAGCAAGTAGATTGTAGGGAATTTCAAGCCCTTGCCAGGAGTGTAATCAGCTTTAAATTCCATTGAATACTTCAAAGTTATTAATTTTTTTATAAACTTGGTCACATGATATTTTTTTCCATTTCAGAACTGGTTTCGGAGACAGATTTACCCGAATGTTCATTGAAGCAAATAAGTTGATTTTCATTCAAATAAATAACTCAAAATTGTAACCAAGAGTTGCTGTTGTCTTATTTACACCATAATAAAGATTATTTACATCCATTTACACAGTTTTAAAGTTATATTTTGTATGTTTGTATGTTTTTTTGTGTGTTTTTGTGTTTTTTTTGTAATATTTTGTCTAATTTTGTACACTTTTCATTATTTACAAGTGGTTGGCTCTGGCTATGTGTTGAGCTACACAACCCTGATGCACAGATACACTGCACTGCTCACAACCAAACTGTGATGTACCTGCTCTCACTCCGCGAGCTACAGTGACCTTGCATTCAGCGCACACTTTTGCCTTCTGGTACATTTTCTTTATGTCGTGACGTCTCGCTGGGCGTGCTTCATTGTGATTTGGCGCATCACGTTTAGCTTTGAAGTCACCAACGAGTCCCTCAGCTAAGTCCTCAATAAAGTCCTGGAATGTTGGCCAGTCCCTAAGTACAACTTCTGGGTTGGTGTCCTTGGCAAGAATGTACGAGTTGTGCGCACTAGCCATCATGAAGTAAAAAAAGATGCGCCTCCACCATTTCCGTGATCTGTGGTGCAGCATGTAGTACCCTAACATCTGATCACAAAGATCAACTCCTTTCATGTGGTGTTGGTAGTCCTGGAGCATCTTTGGTACTTGCACCTCTCTTTGTCTTGCATTTCCGGACCGGCGGTGTACAATTCCAAGTTCGGTTGGGTCATGGAAATTTGACAGAACGAGGACTGGCTTAGTGTCTTGCCAAATGCAGAATGTCTGATCGTTGTGCTGGGCCATGCGGAACTCGTGTTTGTCCAGACGAATATTCTTTGGCAACAGGTCAACTGGCAGGCCCCTACGGTTGGCACGAATAGTCCCACAGGCATAGATATTGCGCATCGTGAGCTCCAGTAAAAGGTCCGTACCGGTATAGAAGTTGTCCATAAATACACGGATGTTTCTATCCTGAAGATGTTGTAGCAAGTCTGTAACTACCCTGTGAGACAGCCCTTTCTCCTGGTTACCCTCCTTTCCAGTGTAAATTTGAAATTTATGTAGATAGCCAGTGGTGCTTTCAGCAAGGGTCCAAATCTTCACTCCCCACTTGATCGGTTTTGCTGGCAAGTATTGACGAAATGCAAGACGTCCCTTGAACTTCACCATGGACTCATCTACAGTAACATCACCATAAGGAGTGTACATCTCAGGAAACTTGACATTGAGGTAGTCTATAAACCAGCGTATTTTCTGCAGCTTGTCTGGGGTAGCTGGTGGTGGTGCTTCATTGTTGCATAGGTGCAAGTACCGCCAAATTAGATTGAATCGGTCACGTGGCATGATCGAGTTGAAGGCGGTCCGTAAAAGACGCTTCTTCACCCGCCAGTAGTCATTTCTGCTGGGCAATCTCATGATCCCCATTAGAAAACATAAGCCAAGGAATGCCTTCATGCAGGGAACATCAACAGGGGACCACTCTGGTGCGAACGGGGGTGGGGGATTTTTCGTCCTTTCCTGGGTGGCATATCGGTTGGTTTCAGTAACCAAATAATCCCATAGGTCATCACCCCAGATCAACCCAAAATAATCTCGGGGAGAAGCTTCCTCTGGGTGCTGAACTGTTGCACCCCCATCACCTGTATACGGCCGTGTCTGGCGAAGTTGAAACTCATCCCAAACCCATCCACCTTGGAATCCTTCGAATTCCGAGATATCCGAATCATCAGAGTCCCAATCATCATCGAAAAATCCCTGATAGTCGGGAAATTCATACCTGTTCCTTTGTTGTTGACGATCTCCGATGTTTTCCTCGACTGGATCATCACTTTCTACGTCAGAATCATTGAAATCCGACAAATTCCCCACATCTATATCGCTCCCGTCGCTTAGTGCTTCTTGGGCCTCTGCCATTTTGTTCAGATCAAAAAGAAATCTTCGAAAAAACGAGCAAAAACTACCTTTTTTCAAGACTTTTTCAATTTTAACACATGCGGAAATGACTCGCAAATAATGCGCATGCGCTAGTAAAGTTTCACTTCCTTGCACAGAAAGTAATAACGTTTCATACACGTTTCTATGGGAGACGGGTTTTCAACAAAAATAATACCGATAGATCGGTGTCCCGAATAGAAAGGGTAGTTACTGATGGATCGGTGTCCCGAATGAAATGGGTTAAGATCGTTATTAATCGATTCAAGGTTTACCACCACTAATTACATGTAAGCCTCTGAGTGTAGTTCCTATAATAAAAAGTAATCCACACTTTTTGATGGAAATGAGCATTATAAATAGGGGAAAATTGCCCATTTCTATTCGATTTTGTGGTTGTATGTATAATATAGAAGCGTATTAATAGGTTTTACTGGATCACTGATGAACATTTTTCGAAATTTCGACTACAGTATGCTTACACTTTGTGGGCAATGAAAACAGTCGATCAATGAAAACAGCTGTACCCTTGACCTGTTTAGTAAACAAACAAGAACTTTCTTACATGTCTTGTGACCCCACATTTTCTGGTGAATTTTGAAGTGGTAAATTAGTTTTCTATATGAACATTACTCTGCTGCATTATCCATACTTGAGTTGAATTTGCAGCAAATCATTAATATGTGACACTTTAACATTGGTGTCTATGGGGAAATAATTTCTGATTTCATACCTTAATGATTTAAAGCAGCTTATATATGTTTAAATTAAGGTACACTTTCCGGTAGTAAGGCAGTTAAAATTAAGAAAATAAATTAAAAAGTCTGATACTTTATTCATTAAAATGTTTAAAGAATGAATTATCAGACTTTTTAAAAGTACACACACAAATAAACCCAAATGAATCTGTACAAATTAATAAATTTGAAAGTTTAATGTTATTTATTATTATTATTATTATTTATTATTGTAAATAATGCGTTTTTTTATACACGGTCATGACATAATATCTGGGTTTTTTAATTGATATGGAGGCCATGACACAATATCTCGTGCATTTTATTTATCTCGTGATCACAACATGTTGTGCTCACCACAGAGTGCATGGGTACAGAGCGGGCTATATAGTTAACTTGCAATGTTCATGTACGTTTTTTTACATATTAAACGACAGCCCGCTTTGTACCCAGGCACCCTGTGATGTGCACAATACATTGTAGCTATAGAGCTCCCTCTGTACCCATGCACTGTGATGTGCACTATACATTGTAACTATAGAGCTCCCTCTGTACCCATGTACCCTACGATGTGCACTATACATTGTAACTAAAGAGCTCCCTCTGTACCCTGTGATGTGCCCTATACATTATAATTATAGAGCTCCCTCTGTACCCATGTACCCTGTGAAGTGTACTGTATATTATAACTATAGAGATCCCTCTGTACTCATGTACCCTGTGATATGCACTGTACATTTTAATTATAGAGCTGCCTCTGTACCCATGTACCCTGATCCGGGGAGGTGTCACTGAGGGAAGCTGCAAAGAAATATGGTGTTCCGCCGTCTTCGCTAAGTGATAGAAATTCGGGAAGAGTGGATGAAGGTGCTATCCGTGGACAATGAAGCAGAGCTCATTTGGCATGTGCTCAAAAGAGCCGATTTAGGTATAGGATATACCAAACACACATTTCTAAGATTTGCAGGGAAGTTCTCAGCTCAGCATGGTGTAGTGTTTTCGGGGGGTGTGGCCACGGACAAATGGTGGCGAGGTCTGAAGCAGCGGCATCCCGACTTTTGCTTGAGATCGCCAGAGGCAACATCGTCAGGTAGGCACATGGCTATGACTAGAGAACGACTGTGTAAATACTTCGCAGCGCTTAAAGGTGTGCTAGAGGATAATCAGTTATTTCATAAACCGGAGCGTATATGGAATATGGACGAGACTGGTCTGTGTCTAGCTCATAGACCGGCAAAGGTAATAGCAAAGAAAGGTGCGAAGTCTGTGCACTCAAAAGTCTCTAACACGCGGGAGTTGGTAACGGTAATTGCGTGTGGCAACGCAAGTGGGACTGTTATTCCACCTCATGTTATCATCCCCGGTAAGACAGACCGTGTTTTAAAAGGATATGATGTCGAGAACGCGCCTACAGGTACCAATCTCAGTGTGTCAGATAGCGGATGGACAAAGGCCGGCATTGGTCAACTTTGGTTTTCGGACACCTTTCTTTCTAACAAAGGACCTGAACGACCTCAATTGTTGATTATGGATGGCCACGAGTCTCATCACCACATTGAGTTTTTGGAGTTGGCTAGGGAAGAAAACATTGTTCTGATTGAGTTACCAAGTAAGACGAGTAACTGAACGCAACCATTTGTTAGGACGGTTTTTAAGTCATTCAAGTCAAACTGGAACAGATCCATACAAGAGTTTATGTCTGACACGGGTGTAACTGTTGGTCACCAGCAGTTCTTTAGAATGCTTTCAAAGGCTTGGAACGCATCCATGACGGTTGCAAACATAGCAAGTGGTTTTCAGGCAACTGGAATATGCCCATATAATCCGGGTGTAATTCCAAACGAGGCATACAAGCCAGCTGAATTGTATGTCAACACCGATGAACCTGTTGTTTCAGCTACAGCCAGTACGGACACGTCGCAGTCGACAACAGTGGTAACTATAGATGTAGTTCCCCAAGGAAATCACGAGTCAGTTGTAGATTTGCCAGTACGAGCGGATGAACAAGGGAATCTCTGCATCATACCGGAGAGGTCCGAGACCGGTATTGATGAACCTGCTGATATATTTCTGGCTGTTGCTGGTACTGAATTACTCTCCGGTGTGTCAGAAGATGTTGGTATTTCAGCTGTTACGACCTCTGACGAAAATGTCAATAACGGGTCTACGACCACTTCTGAGTGTACGGCAGACATGGCTCTGCTCTTTGTGGAGTCAGCATTAACAGAAGAGATGAAGAGAACATATAGAGTAGCCTATGACCAAGGTGTAGTATCAAATGTATTCACTTAAAACTTATTTTACATCGATTGCAAAACAATAACCAGAGGTCAATGACCTTGAAGCTCTACTGATTGATTTTGTTTTCAGGAAGAAGTCGCTACAAACTTGTTTTTTGAAAATCTATTTTTAGCAGTGGCGGCCATCTTGAATTTCCGGCCGACCTGAAATTTTGCTAGGATCAATTAGACATCAAGAGCAACATTCCTGTGAAGTTTCATGAAAATCCGTCAAGTAGTTTCAGAGGAGTAGTCGCTACAAGTTTTCATTATATAACTCTATGTAAACAAAGATGGCCGCTGACAGCCATGTTTAACATTGAATCAAAATAATGTTCGACTCGGATAACCATCATGTCATGCTGATAATTTTAGAAAAAGTCCCATATCAATATCACTTATAGTTTTCAAGAAGTAGTCGCTACAAACTTATTTTTTTTTAAATCTATTTTTAGCTGTGGCGGCCATCTTGAATTTCTGGCCGATCTGAAATTTTGCTAGGATCAATTAGACATCAAGAGCAACTTTCCTGTGAAGTTTCATGAAAATCCGTCAAGTAGTTTCAGACGAGTAGTCGCTACAAGTTTTCATTATATAACTCTATGTAAACAAAGATGGCCGCTGGGAGCCATGTTTAACGTCGAATCAAAACAATTTTCGACAAGGACCAACATCATGTCATGCTGATCATTTTAGAAAAAGTCCCATATCAATATCACTTAGAGTTTTCAAGAAGTAGTCGCTACAAACTTGTTTTTTAAAAACCTATTTTTAGATTTGGCGGCCATCTTGGATTTCACATCAACATGAATTTTTGCTAGGATCAACTAGACTTCATGGGCAACATTTCTGTAAAGTTTCATGAAAATCCATTCAGTAGTTTCAGAGGAGTAGTCGCTACAAAAAAAAAGTTAACAGACGGACGGACAGACGGACGGACGACGGACACCGCACCACGGCATAAGCTCTGCTGATCTCTGATCAGTAGAGCTAATAACTCTATGTAAACAAAGATGGCCACTGGCAGCCATGTTTAACGTTGAATCAAAATAGTGTTTGACTAGGATCAACATCATGTCATGCTGATCATTTTAGAAAAAGTCCCATATCAATATCACTTATAGTTTTCAAGAAGTAGTCGCTACAAACTTATTTTTTAAAAATCTATTTTTAGCTGTGGCGGCCATCTTGAATTTCTGGCCAACCTGAATTTTTGCTAGGATCAATTAGACATCAAGAGCAACATTCCTGTAAAGTTTCATGAAAATCCGCAGAGTAGTTTCAGAGGAGTAGTCGCTACAAGTTTTTACTATATAGATCTATGTAAACAAAGATGGCCGCTGGCAGCCATGTTTAATGTTGAATCAAAACGATTTTCGACAAGGACCAACATCATGTCATGCTTATTATTTTAGATAAAGTTCCATATCAATATCACTTATGGTTTTCAAGGAGTAGTCGCTACAAAAAAAAAGTTAACAGACGGACGGACAGACGGACGGACGACGGACGCCGCACCACGGCATAAGCTCTGCTGATCTCTGATCAGTCAAGCTAAAAACAGAAACAAACACGCAAACAGACAAACAAGAAGGCAAAAGCAATAATAAATGCAAACGACATCACAAACACAAAACGGTTGACAATAGGGATACCGCCTTGGAACGGTCAGTGGCAAAGTAGGCCACTGGGGGTTTAAACTGGTTCTAGGGTGCACCAAACCTCAAACTTACCCTACTGTCATCCCATTAAAACAGGCGGTGTAAATAAAGAAATCCCCGCCATAATCTAGTCTCTAACCAACAAGGCAGGATCAATAGGCAATATAAGTAAAACACAAATAGGCTCGTGTAAATATAATACAAACAAACAATAGCCTAGAAAGCCACAATGAAGGTTCTCAATGACTTTGCAGAAGCCAGAGCAGTAAGAGAATAAACCATTAAGGGCACGACAAGAAAGATCATGGACAAACATCAAACGCCACCGTCCCAATGGGCTTTAGGTAGGCGTCATCATAGGGTCCAGGGTTGACAATAGGGCTACCAACAAGGCAGCATCAATAGGCAATATAAGTAAAACACAAATATTCTCGTGTAAATATAATACAAACAAGAGGTCAATGACCTTGAAGCTCTACTTATTGATTTTTGATTTCAGGAAGTATTCGCTACAAACATGTTTTTTGAAAATTTATTTTAAGCCGTGGCGGCCTCCTTGAATTTCCGGCCGACCTGAAAATTAGAAATCAAGAGCAACATTCCTGTGAAGTTTCATGAAAATCCGTCAAGTAGTTTCAGAGGAGTAGTCGCTACAAGTTTTCATTATATAACTCTATGTAAACAAAGATGACCGCTGACAGCCATGTTTAACATCGAATCAAAACGATTTTTGACAAGGACCAACATCATGTCATGCTGATCATTTTAGAAAAAGTCCCGTATCAAAATAACTTATAGTTTTTAAGAAGTAGTCGCTACAAACTTGTATTTTGAAAATTTATTTTTAGTCATGGCGGCCATCTTGAATTTCCAGCCGACCTGGAATTTTGCTAGGATCAATTAGACATTAAGAGCAAGATTCCTGTAAAGTTTCATGAAAATCTGCCAAGTAGTTTCAGAGGAGTAGTCAATACAAGTTTTTACTATATAATTCTATGTAAACAAAGATGGCCGCTGGCAGCCAAGTTTAGCGTCGAATCAAAACAATTTTTGACAAGGACCAACATCATGCCATGTTGATCATTTTAGAAAAAGTCCCATATCAATATCACTTATAGTTTTCAAGAAGTAGTCGCTACAAACTTGTATTTTGAAAATTTATTTTTAGTCGTGGCGGCCATCTTGAATTTCTGGCCGACCTGAAAGTTTACGGACAGACAGACGGATGGACGGACAGACGGACGACGCACCATGGCATAAGCTCTGCTGATCTCTGATCAGTCGAGCTAAAAAAAGGGAAAAAGAAAGAGACCGACAAAACGACTAAACATACGCATAGCCACCGAAATTCAAGGCAAAAAGCCACCGAAATTCAAGGCAAAAAGACAAACGCAGACGCTCACATTCCTCGTCTTCTTCCACCACGGACACCAACAATAGACGTGACGGCAAATATAGAAGTAAAAAGAAGTCACGATCTTATGACACTGACCGATGACAAATCACGAGGTCGAAATAAAAACAAAGACAAAAAGAGAAGACACAGGCATAAGTCTTCCACTAGTACTAGTAACTCTAGTACTAGTAGTTCAAGCTCCTCGAGTAGGGGTAGGTCACCGCCACCACCCAAAATGGAATTGTTTTCAGGGGAGGTTGGAAAAATGATATGGCAAAGCTTCATCGCACGTTTTGAGCGCCTAGTTAAGAGAAGGCGATGGTCTAAGCAAAAGTGCTTAGACAAGTTATTGGACTCACTGAAGGACAAAGCACTGGAGTATGCGAATCGTTGCCCTCGAAACGATAGCTATTAAAGTTAAAAAAAGAACTCCAGTTGAGATTTGACATCAAGGATGAACCAGTGGCAGCTCGCCAAAGGTTGCACCTTATTAGACAGACAGAAGAGGAATCATTGGAGGAATTCCTTCAACGAGTGTTAAGCATAACACTCGATTGTTACAAACGGACTGACAGGAAAACAGCTGAACAATTGGCGACCGAAGCATTTTTACTCAGTTGTCGCTATAAAGAGGCGACGGCCGTTGTAATGAATGCAAACAATTCAGGAAGCTTGTCGCCGTGTGAAAAGCTACGTACAGCTAAGTTAAAAGCTGTCCGAGGCAACAAGGTTGCGTTTAAAGAACGTGCATTTAGCACCCAAGTAAAAGATCGGGTATCCAAAATAGAGCGATCTATGGCGGAAATCAGAGTTAAGCTGGGGGTTGGGGAAAATCAAATGCGCTCTCAGAGTCCAAGCCCCTATCTTGGTGTCTCTGGGAAGACGACATACTCACAAAGAGGGTGGTCCCCAGGGTACAAAGGTACAGAGACCGATATAGGAAGGCAGCAATCGCCTGATTGGAGACCAAGGTACAATGAAGCACCCTGGGGTAGTCAGCCACCAATGGCCCGACCATCACACCCATAGATGGTACCTCCAGGTGCGGCCCCTCAAGGTTATGAATATAGGCCCCGATCTCCCGGTCGATACCCTGACCCTAGTAAGACCACCAATACGGGCTATGATCAGCAAAGATCCCGGTCCTCGGGTAGAAATGCACCCAATATGAATGACCGCTACAAAGGCGACATGGTACAGGAGAATCGGTACCCTCCTACTGGCTATCGGTATAGACCACCTAGTCCATACAATGACAGGGCGGGCTTATCTCGAAGTCCCAGTATTAGAAGCCAATCGCCAGGGGCTCAACAGTTACCTGATTTAAACAATCATGGACTAGGCAGGAAAATGACCCCCATCTAGTCCGTAACCCAAGAGGTCGTAACACTGAAGTGTTGGAGCTATCCATCAATAAAACTAGCGCAATGACTATAACTATAGACCTGGCAATTGACGGTAATATAGTTTCCGCAGTTGTTGATAGTGGTGCTATGGCAACATTTTTTCAAAAACAGTTGTTTGGAAAAATATATGGTCACCAAAGGATAGGCCTAAGTGTCAACTTAAAGGCATTGGATCAGATATTGTAGAGGGATATTTTGTGCCAAATGTACCACTCACCATTGGCACACAAACGTTCTTGCATACAGTATGTATAGCACCAATTGATGATATTTGCATCCTGGGTTTAGATTTTCTAAAGCCCGCAGGCAGTATTATAGATTTAGCAAATAACACAATAACAATTGGCAATGAGGTGATTCCAGCTAGGATCAAACTTGGACCTAGAATACAAGTCTCCAGGGATATAATAAAAAAGAAGACAGTGTTGCCACCCAATACTGTTGGTTATATTAACGTGGCCCTTGAATCACTTATTGACGGTAGCTTCATAATATAAGCAAAACCTTTCAAAAATGCACTGATCTCCACTTTATATGGCAATGGATCATCCCTGACATTGAGAGTGATTAATGACACAAACAGTTATATAGCTTTCAAGAAGGATAGGGTAATAGGATGCGCAGAATCAGCATTCCGGGTAGACATGGATGGCCCGGATATCATTCCTGTTGGAAAGGTGGTTACACAACCAGTATCCGACAAACATGAATTGCCGGAGCATCTAACGGAGATGTATAAAGGGGCAATCCCGAGCCTTTCGGAGGATGAGAGTTTAAGATTTAAAAATCTATTAATGGAGTTTCAATCAGTATTTTCCAAGAATAATATGGATATCGGGTGCTTGGCAGGAGTGGAGCATAAAATTGAAGTGTCAGATGCCACTCAGGTGAAGGAAAAATTCAGAAGAACACCATTAATGTTCCAAGCACAAGAACAGGAATATCTGAATAAATTGCTCCAACAAGGTGTTCTTGAACCCTCAGCCTCTGAATGGTCATCCGCCCCTGTGCTGGTCCGGAAAAAGTCTGGTAATTTACGGTACTGAATTGACTACCGTGCACTAAATAGCAGGACCGTAAAAGATCACTACAATCTCCCGCTCATAGATGACTGTTTAGACTCATTATATGGCAAACAGTTGTTCTGTGTTTTGGATCTTTGTAGTGTTTACTATCAGATCCCCTTGGAAGCTAATTCTAAACATTTAACATCTTTCGGTACACGATTTGGTAGTTTTCAATGGACTCGCATGGCCATGGGAATATGTAACGCACCTGCCACCTTTCAGCGTGCAATGCAGCTAGTTATGCGAGGTCTCACGTGGGAAGAACTAATTGTGTTCCTGGACGATTTAATTCTTCTGGGAGTTGATTTTGACGGAATGCTGGGGACACTACGGAAAGTATTCATGCGTTTTCGCGACCACAATTTGAAACTTAAAGCTAACAAATGTCACTTTTTCAAAAAAGAAGTAGAGTTTCTGGGAAAACTGGTTAGCGAAGCCGGAATTTCAATTGCGCCGGACTAAATAAGTGCAGTAATAAACTGGCCTGTCCCAAAGAATGCGAAACAAACGCTCTCATTTCTGGGCTATATGAATTACCACAGAAACCACATTCAAGACTTTGCGCAAGTTTCGGCGATTCTATATGAATTGACCCATGCTAAACAATTCTATTGCGGAGTACTATACTACTCTTGAGAAGGTGCTGACAAGTCGGTATCTTCAAACTGTCTAGTGGTCCCCAAAGAACTGCAAAAGAAAATATTATTCTTTTGTCATGATACCAAAGAATCTGGCCATTTGGTGGAGGTCAAAACACTAGAACGGTTAAAAGGTCGTTTTCACTGGTATGGAATGACCAGAGATAGCAATTTATATTTTAACAAGAGGTCAATGACCTTGAAGCTCTACTGATTGATTTTGATTTCAGGAAGTAGTCGCTACAGACTTGTTTTTCGAAAAAATTATTTTTAGCCGTGGCGGCCATCTTGAATTTCCGGCCGACCTGAAATTTTGCTAGGATCAATTAGACATCAAGAGCAACATTCCTGTGAAGTTTCATAAAAAAATGTCAAGTAGTTTCAGAGGAGTAGTCGCTACAAGTTGAAGTTTTTACTATATAACTCTAGGTAAACAAAGATGGCCACTGGCAGCCATGTTTAATGTCGAATCAAAATAATTTTAGACAAGGATCAACATCTTGTCATGCTGATCATTTCAGAAAAAGTCCCATATCAATATCACTTACAGTTTTCAAGAAGTATTCGCTACAAACTTTTTTTTTAAAAATCTGTTTTTAGCCATGGCGGCCATCTTGAATTTCCGGCCGACCTAAAACAATTCTGGGATCAATAAGACATCAAGAGCAACATTCCTGTGAAGTTTCATAAAAATGTGTCAAGTAGTTTCAGAGGACTAGTCGCTACAAGTTTTTACTATATAAATCTATGTAAACAAAGATGGCCGCTAGCGGCCATGTTTAAAGTTGCATCGAAATAAATTTCGACAAGGATCAACATCATGTCATGCTGATCATTTTAGAAAATGTTCCATATCAATACCACTTACAGTTTTCAAGAAGTAGTCGCTACAAATTTATTTATTTTAAATCTATTTTTAGCCGTGTTGGCCATTTTGAATTTCCGGCCAGCCTGAAATTTTGCTAGGATCAACCAGACATCAAGAGCAACATTCCTGTGAAGTTTCATGAACATCCGTCAAGTAGTTTCAGAGGAGTAGTCGCTACAAGTTTTTACTATATAACTCTATGTAAACAAAGATGGCCACTGGCAGCCATGTTTAACGTCAAATCCAAATAATGTTCGACAAGGATCAACATCATGTCATGCTGATCATTTTAGAAAAAGTCCCATATCAATATCACTTCTAATTTTCAAGAAGTAGTCGCTACAAACTTATTTTTTAAAAATCTATTTTTAGCTGTGGCGGCCATCTTGAATTTCTGGCCGATCTGAAATTTTGCTAGGATCAATTACACATCAAGAGCAATATTCCTGTAAAGTTTCATGAAAATCCGCCAAGTAGTTTCAGAGGAGTAGTCGCTACAAGTTTTTACTATATAACTCTATGTAAACAAAGATGGCCGCTGGCAGCCATGTTTAACGTCGAATCAAAATGATTTTTGACAACGACCAACATCATGTCATGCTGATCATTTTAGAAAAAGTCCCATATCAATATCACTTATAGTTTTCAAGAAGTAGTCGCTACAAACTTGTATTTTAAAAATCTATTTTTAGCTTTGGCGGCCATCTTGGATTTCACATCAACATGAATTTTTGCTAGGATCAACTAGACTTCATGGACAACATTTTTGTAAATTTTCATGAATATCCATCCAGTAGTTTCAGAGGAGTAGTCGCTACAAATAAAAGTTAACGGACGGACAGACGGACGGACGGACGACGGACGCCGCACCACGGCATAAGCTCTGCCGGCTATCCAAGGGAAAGAGTGCATTTGGATATTATCGGACCTTTTCACAAAAGTAGGTCCGAAAATCGATATATACTTGTCATGATGGACCAGTTCAGTAAATGGGTCGAACTTACTGCACTGCCAGAACAAGCGTTCTTGCAGTGATTCATTGTTACATTTGGCTGTCCACTAGAAGTTCACACTGACCGGGAAAGAAACTTCGAAAGTAATTTATTTCAGGCTTTTTGTAAAGTACTGGAAATTACTAAAACTCGAACAACTCCCTACCACCCATCAGGAAATGGTCAGTGTGAGGTCTTCAACAGAACCATTTTACAAATGGTAAGGAGTTACACTGGCCGTGGATTGCAAGATTGGGACGAGCATCTGCCATTAATTGGAATGGCTCTTCATTCTATGAAAAACAGAGCTACTGGGTTTTCAGCAAACATGTTAATGCTGGGGAGAGAGAAAATGCAACCAATTGACCTCATATTGGGTCAAATAAAAGAGACTTCCCATGATCCCAGTGGCTGGGTCAGCAATCTCATTTCAAACTTTGATCATGTGCACCGTATAGCACGAGAAAGACTGAGTGAAACTCAATTGCGTCAGAAGCGCGATTATGACGTCAGACTGAAGGAGAATATGTATGAAGTTGGTGATGTAGTTTATATAATAGACTCCTCCATCAGAATTGGATTAAGTAAAAAGCTGAGACCCCCATGGAAAGGGCCATTCCTGATTGTACGTGCTCGTCACCCTCTGTACAACGTTACCAGTAAGACCAAAACAGCGTTAGTCCACCATGACAGGCTAAAACCTTGTAAGGATTCTGACCTCCCATTATGGCTGCAAAGACAAAGGCATAGCCTTCTTGAGTCCTTGCCCTTAACAAATGAGGGGGATGATGATGAACAAGAGACCCCCGTATCCCAACCATCAGCACAGTTTGATGCAGATGCAACATTACCCTTCATGTTAGGCGATGATCCAGACGTCACTCTACCATACATGTGGGGGGGAGAGAAATTAGATGATGGTGGTTCCGGCCCTTCTGTTGTTGAATTACACAACCCTGAGGGCGAACCTGAGCTAACCGACCCTGTCCCCGCTGTCGAAATGACAAGTAAAGGCAGGGCAGTTTGTCGTCCTGCCCGATTTCTTGATTAAATTATATTATGTCCGTGGGGTGCATTGGATTAGCTTGTATGTTTTGTTCATGCAACCCACAATACTGCATATGGGTATATTCAGGGAGGGATCAGCTGGTGGTGCGGTTGCAACTGTTTGATTAGCTTGTATGTTTTGTTAAATATGTTGCACCCATACTACATCGCTAATTTAGTCCACATGTTATTGTCGTGATCATGGTGCCCGGATTAGCTTGTATGTTTTGTCCAGATTACCGTGTTCATGGTTGCTATCATGTGAACATCTTTTCATTAATGTTGTTTTGATTGTCGAAGGAGACTCTCTTCTTGAGGCTTGGGCGCTCGCTGTCAATGGGTTGTTGTATTTCCTCATTCAGCACCTAGCCCTTGGGTCTCTGGCAGACCTCCTTGTGTTTGTTGTGGATAGTACACTCTATCCTCCATCCATTTAGTTCTCGGAGAAAGAATGCTTTTTTCTCAGAGAGTACGACAGGAGGGCTGGGTTGGAACCTCTATCAGATGTGCTGTACGGCACCATTCCGCCGGTTCACATAAGTATGATCCTCCATTATGCCATTCTAAATCGGCTTTTCTCTAAATTGCAGAAACTACTTACCGATACTGTACAGGAATTTAATCGTTACAGCACGTTTGAGGGTTTCAGCACACCACGTGGTCATCCCATGTTGAAAATGGCGTCTATAGACTCCCATTTTCACATGGATGAGCTCTCCTGCCATTCTACCCAATCATTTCGAGAACTGGAAAGTTCGGTGGCCCCACCTGTCAATTTGCGATACGCTATTGCAAATTATGTTTACCGAAACAAGTGGAGCCTCATCGAGAAGCATATGCATGACAATCCAAGGTTACGATTTACCTTGGGTGTTCATCCGCATATGGTTCTTCGAAAGACTGTCAGCAGTCAGATCGCCAGGCTGGAGGCCGAAGTTCAGCGTTTTCCGCAAGCCGTAGGAATTGGGGAAGTGGGCCTCAATTTCACGACAACTTGTCGCTGCAGGGCTGCCCACAATAGGGAGGCGTGCAAACGAAACAAAATAGAGGCTCAGAGATCTTTCCTACGGCAAGCTCTCTTGTTGGCAAAGAGACTGGCCATGCATGCAGGTAAGATGTCACAGAAACTTGGCTGCCAAGTATCACAGGTACATGGGGTCTGTAACAGAAATGCCGCCAAACTATATGGTCTCGACTGGTAAGGCTTCTTCAATGAAACTTCATTACTAACAGCTAGCAGCTATTCTAATATTAGACGAAACTTAAGACAGCTTTCTGCAAGCAGTTTAACTTGCCACTGAATCGGACATGTGGCCCATAAATAATGCAACACAGAAATGGGGAAGATGGGAACGCTCATTCTTGAAAGCAATTAGCTTGTACGTTGTTACTCCTTGATTGAGTTTTGCGTGTTATTTACACATTTCGGCCTATTTAGGGATCATTGGGTTATGTGAAGAATTGAAGAGCTTGTATGTTGTCAATTCTGCGTAAAACATATTTGTATAGTTTTTGCACATTGACTGGAAGCAAAATTATTAACAGATTAATAAATAATCCAAGGAATAATACTAATTTTCATCCATACAGGTACTGGATTCCGAAAGTATGTAAGTTTCGCCATTTTTCATGGTGTTAAAGCAACTTATCCAGGGTCCACCAATACTCCAATATGATGACCTTTGTAAATTGTACTAAACCTTGTATTCTATTGTATTATAACAAATACACTATACACAAAAGCATTGTACTACAATACTGGAACTGTAAATAGGATAACTATTATTGGTGTATAATCATACGAATATCTAATAATATTGTGTACCAAATATACTATAATGCATAAATATCGATATATGTAAAACGTATTGGTGTTCTCTGGGTAATTTATAGCTGTAGCTTAGCCATGTAGCCAATAAAGCCTTTATAGCTTACCGAGCTTTTCAGTTTTCAAAATGGCATGGAAACCTTTTCTATTGTTGTAGTCCTATTGCCGACAATCTATGCATGCTGAGGCTATCCTATTACTCTGTATCTTCCCCATGTGTTCAACAATTTTGTTATTCCTTTGTATCTGCACAATGTCATAATTCATTCCATTTTTGTGAAGTGATATTCTGTGATTGTTAGTTATTAGTAATGTGTTCCCTTATGTAAGCTGTTACTAAAGAGTATATATTCTCAATAATAGGGGTAAATATTTTCATTAAGAGGGGGGTGAAATATACAAAGTAAACCAACATTGCTATACAGGTATTCTGTATGTAAATAAATTTCATAGAGGATTGTAGCTGGTATGTTCTTTCTTCTGTGAACTAAAATTACTATACTAGTGTGCTGTATGGAAATACATATTTCATTTCATGGAGGATTGTAGCTGGTATGTTCTTTCCGCTATGAACAACTTTATGTATGCTCTATCTCAATAATATGCCCATTTGCATAATTGGTGAGAATATGTACCATTTAGATGTAGTCACAATGTTTTCTATGGTGGAATTGTTAAAATGTTATTTGTTATTGTTATTTCCACCTTATGTTGTTTTGATAGTTAAACAGTAAATTTTCCATTGCAATCACTACCATAATAGTGTTATAAGTATATCTCAAGTATAGATTTCTAAGATTGTACAATCAGGACATTACTTTTGCTTTAAATGCCGGTCCTTTGAACATTAAGACTCTTAAACAATATTGGCAAAATTATTGCACTAAAAGAAAGGACCATTTTCTTAACTCATCAAGAAGATGTACCTGCGTCCCTGTCGGTGTCCTCACTCTGGTGACTTCATGGGATTGACCTTCGTCTAGGCAAGGGTCAGCCAATAGTTGGCCAGCAATAAGCCACGTGACTCCAATCCGGGTGAGCTCCGACGAATCAGGATAATACTCTCGCTCTTCAACCTCAACCACCGAACCAACAACAACACGTCTGATCGTCCCTGTACATCACGTATACATTGGTTCAGAGGAGCTGGAAGCATTCTAGGTAAGTAGACCGTTACCTAGACCTTATTGTGCGTTGGTCTATAGAGCGGGTATTCACTCGTACATCAATGTCATATATAGTAAAAAGGTGCGATGATGTAACCGTTCCAAGATGGCCACCTCCATTTATGTTCTTTGTACATTTTCAATAGGTCATACCTCATTTATTTTCCATGGCATTTTGATAATTCTTTTAGCTGATTTTAAGGATGTCAGAGCCCTTTTAAATAATTATTGTTTGAAAATAGTGCCTCAACCCCTTTAAACTTTACAATGCCCCGTTTGTTTTTGATTGTTTCAAAGTTGAGTGATAAATAGGCCTTAAAATGTTCAATGTCATTACTCCATTTCTGTATGGATCGTGTTTGAATTAAAACATTTTCATTATAGGTATCTACAGTTTCTGTAAAAGTTAAGGTTCTTTATCCCGTTGAAGAAAGACAAGGTTATGGCTGGGCGTATGCCATTACAACTGTGATAGAGAACTTAACTGGGGATATCAAAGAAATGGCAGGACCTACAGAAATTCGGTCATGGATGGAAATAGGGAAATTGTGTTATATCCGAAACCTGCGAATAGGGGAAAACCTCAGACTGATCAACAATTCAAAGGTATACATGTGCACAAAAGGATAAAAAGTCTGTAATATTTATAGTGACCACTGACAAAAATGGATTTAGGACATGGACAACAAGCAATAAATTATAGTATGGTAAAGGTTAGTTTGTAAGTTTGTAAAAGATTTAAATCTATCTCATTAAAATCAAATCCTAATTATGCTTTCTACAGATACTCTTCTTGGATCTGACAACACTACATGCCTTGAATGTGGTTATAGGCAAAAATATTCAAATGCTGCATTTTTACTCTCTCTACCACAGATGCATTTTATTTAATCATGAACAATCGTAATGAAATGCAGTTTGAAGACAAACAAATAGTGCAGTACAGTTGTCATCTCTTGTATCTTTAATTCATTGTGAATATAAATATAAACATACAATTTCCATTTTTTAAATTCAATATTTTAATACATTGAACAATACATCACAATCAATTGGTATGTAATAGGAACTATGAAACATTAATATGAATTGAATGTTGTTTAACGGCTCATCAACACAGTATAGTTTATTTAGAGCCGCCCCAGAGAGAGGGGAAGGATACATAGGAATCCGGGAACCATGCCCTACTCTTATTATTGAATAGATTCCTATGGTTCTTTAACATGCTCGGAGGATAGACCAATACATGGGACCACCTGGTTTACGTCCCCATCCGACAGACGAGGCTAAGGGAAAGTGTCTTGCCCAAGAACACATCGACGAAACTCAGTGGCACCACAGAGGCTTGAACCCGGTGCCTCCGGTTACAAATCCGCCGCGCTACCAACTGCGCCACACCAGCCCACGCATTAATATGAAATACAAATTACAGTTCATTTCAATTTCATATTGTGATTATATTGTTATAAATTAAAAATGTGTTAATGATTTGTTTGAAATTTTTAAAACAATTATTAAATCTATAGGTGGTGGGGTAAACTGAAAATCAAAATCTATAGGTGGTGGGTAATGAAAATTCATAGGCGGTGGGGTAAAAAGAAAAATAAATATATATAGGTGGTGGGGTAAAATGGAAATTTGCGGTTAAAAAAAAAAAGAACCTCCAACACCCCCACAAGGGTACTCGAAGACTTTATCCTCAAGTCCAGCTGGCAAATAGCCCCAAAATACTTCAACTTCAAAATTTCGATCTGATTTTTTGGTCATTTTTAGATTTGACCACGCGCTAACTTATGGACCCACTGGGAACCTTGTAAACCCATTTCCAAGCCTTTTACTGAGCTCGGCTCAAAGTGGTTTGTGGTCAATGGGCAGTTTTACCCCCTTTTTTTCGTTTTTTCGAACTAAGGGTAGATTTTTGGCAGAATAACATCTAAAACTAAGTCTTTCCTAGCCCTAAACAAGTTTTCACAACCCCTCCACAAAGGAAAAATACTTGGTTTCTTGACTTTGCAAGTCCCCTACTTGGGATATCCCAACTATCCGTTGGGTTAACTCAAGTTTTCAACATAATCTGTAATTGTTAGCCCTCTGTCTTGATATATATCGCAAATTGTTCGTCTTGAAAAACCCTCTCGGATGACATTGACTTGACCTTGATCGGATGACAGGTACATAAGTTACAGCCCTTTCAATATTTGAATTTTCATGGACGTAATCGATATTTTTTTATATGATTGAGTCCATTAGCTGGGGTCTCTAACCCTTAAGGTGACCGTAGATCATCGGATTTTGAAACCTTGATCTGCTAACTAACATCATTCCGTAGGTTTTAACAAGTGCTTCACGTATTGGGTGTGTTTATAAACATTTTCTCATATATAAGCCTAGCAATTGCTGTTGGAAAATGAGGAAAATGTTGTCTTGAACACACTACGTTTACACGAGCCCTAACCCTAATTTGCAAGGGCAAGGTTTAAAATAACTCGCTTCAGTTGTATTATACTAATGTAAATTTAGAGATTGGCACCACTTACAGCCTTATTTTGCTAGCCCTATCGTCAGAACTTGTGCTGAAACTTTAGGTAAAAATTAAAAACACTTCGTATATGCTGGCTCGGTTTTGACCCCTTAAATCTCCAAGTTAGGTCTGCGTACCTATATGAATCGACGAAGTATAAAATATCCTACACGTATTGGGTTCATTTATGAAAATCGGATAAGAAATGACAAATCCCCGGCCGTTTGATTTCGTTTTTTGCAATTTTACAGAAAACCGCCGACCCCACCCTACTTTGCCATTGCAGGACTCCATCTTAATGATACAAGAAACAAAAAAACTCGATTTAGCGCTACTCTACTAATGTAAACGAACACAATAAAGTTAATTTCAGCTCTTAATCCCCTACATAATTTTTCATCATGAACCAAAGCTAACGTTTTATACGTCATTTGAAAGGTAATGCAAAACCCTACAAAATGAGCTATTGCACGTGAAAATATCCCTAAAAACAATAAGTTTACAGCCTTGCAAATAATGAAGTTTCGCTGGACGCAGTCCTCATTGTCGGTACTGTATACTGGGCATAACTAACGCAATTCTCAACCGATCTTCAGGATTTATGCGTCATTGTTTGGGGTTTGAATATACCGTTTTAAGAATGTATCACTTGTTAAGATCTCTTTACAAATGCAGTACTAATGTGCAGGTGTTTGGTGCAGGAACTAGTACTGGGTTTAAAGCAATATAGCGCCCCTTGGCGGATTGTCTGGTAATATTTATGTTACCAGACATAAAGAACTTTTCAATCCAAGTTCAACGAGTCATCGGACGCGGTTCCAGCCCTTCTGGTCCCGTTACAATTAATTCCAGAAAATGGTACCCTCACAATTTATGGGGAAAAAAGGGACATCTTCCGCGGGGTTATCTTTTTAGGCATAACCGTGCGTCTAATGTATTAGGTCAAAGAACGTTTTTTGTTCAGAATGAATAGTTCTACAACATATATGAGTTTCACTATTTAATTCCGATGTTCAGATTCCGAGTCGGGTGCCGGTACTAGTCCTTGGTTTAAGGCATTATAGCGCCACCTAGCGGATAAAAATTGAACTATTTACGTCTATAGATCTCAAGATCCATGCAATCCAAGTCCAGCGAGCTATCGGACGCGGTTCCAGCCCATCCAGTCCCACTACAATTAATTCCGGAAAATGGTACCTTTTCCGTTTAGCACAATTCATGGAAAAAAGGACATCCTCCGCAGGGTTATCTTTTTAGGCATAACCGTGTGTCTAATGTATTAAGTCAAAGAATGTTTTTTGTTCAGAATGAATAGTTCTACAACATATATGAGTTTCACTATTCAATTCCGATGTTCAGATTCCGGGTCGGGTGCCGGTACTAGTCCTTGGTTTAAGGCAACATAGCGCCACCTAGCGGATAAAAATCGAATTATTCACGTACACAGATCTAAAGATCCATGCAATCCAAGTCTAACAAGCTATTGGAGGTGGTTCTAGCCCTTCCGGTCCCGTTACAATTAATTCCGAAAAACGGCACCTTTTCCCCTTTAACGCAATTCATGGAAAAAAAAGGACCTCCTCAGCAGGGTTATCTTTTTAGGCATAACCGTGCGTCTAATGTATTAAGTCAAAGAATGTTTTTTGTTCAGAATGAATAGTTCTACAACATATATGAGTTTCACTATTCAATTCCGATGTTCAGATTCCGGGTCGTGTGCCGGTACTAGTCCTTGGTTTAAGGCATTATAGCGCCACCTAGCGGATAAAAATCGAATTATTCACGTACGCAGATCTAAAGATCCATGCGATCCAAGTCCAACAAGCTATTGGACGTGGTTCTAGCCCTTCCGGTCCCGTTACAATTAATTCCGAAAAACGGCACCTTTTCCCCTTTAACGAAATTCATGGAAAAAAAGGACATCCTCCGCAGGGTTATCTTTTTAGGCATAACCGTGCGTCTAATGTATTAAGTCAAAGAATATTTTTTGTTCAGAATGAATAGCTCTACAACATATATGAGTTTCACTATTCAATTCCGATGTTCAGATTCCGGGTCGGGTGCCGGTACTAGTCCTTGGTTTAAGGCAACATAGCGCCACCTAGCGGATAAAAATCGAATTATTCACGTACGCAGATCTAAAGATCCATGCAATCCAAGTCCAACGAGCTATTGGACGTGGTTCTAGCCCTTCCGGTCCCACTACAATTAATTCCGGAAAACGGGACCTTTTCCCCTTTAGCACAATTCATGGGGAAAAAAGGACATCCTCCGCGGGGTTATCATTTTAGGCCCAACCGTGCATCTAATGTATTAAGTCAAAGAACGTTTTTTGTTCAGAATGAATAGATCTACAACATATATGAGTTTCACTATTCAATTCCGATGTTCAGATTCCGGGTCTGGTGCCGGTACTAGTCCTTGGTTTAAGGCAACATAGCGCCACCTAGCGGATAAAAATCGAATTATTTATGTATGTAGATCTAAAGAACTCTGCAATCCGAGTCCAACGAGCTATCGGTCGCGGTTCTAGCCCTTCCCCATAACCTTAAGCCTAACCCTAACCCTAACCCTGGGACTCGCTCCACAAACTAAGACCTCAATCCACAAATGGACTTATTCCTATAAACAAAAGCGGTAAATCCACACATAGACTCCATCCACAAAACGAAGACCTCACTCCTCAAAGCCTACAATCCGCATCTGGACTCCCTCCACAAAACTAAGAACTCAAACCGCAAATGGACTCTGTGCCACCACTGCCCGGGACTTATTCTCGTAAACAGAGACACAATCCGCCCATAGACTCAATCCACAAAACTAAGTCCTCAATCCTCAAAGTCTACAATCCGCACCTGGACTCACTCCACAAAATAAGAACTCAAACCGCAAATGGACTTTGTACCACCACTGCCCGGGACTTATTCCCGTAAACAAAAGCTGCAAATCCGCACATAGACTCCATCCACAAAATAAGAACTCAAACCGCAAATGGACTCTGTGCCACCTCTGCCCGGGACTTATTCTCGTAAACAGAGACACAATCCGCCCATAGACTCAATCCACAAAACTAAGACCTCAATCCTCAAAGTCTACAATCCGCACCTGGACTCACTCCACAAAATAAGAACTCAAACCGCAAATGGACTTTGTACCACCACTGCCCGGGACTTATTCCCGTAAACAGAGACACAATCCGCCCATAGACTCCATCCACAAAACGAAGACCTCAATCCTCAAAGCCTACAATCCGCACCTGGACTCCCTCCACAAAATAAGACCTCAATCCGCAAATGGACTCGGTTCCATAACCACGAAATTGCTAAAGTCGGATTCCAAACGCTTTTTTCCGTACTGTGTTGCTTAGTGACGAAAACAAAGATGTCTGATATAACCTATATAAACTTTGTACACCATTCGCGAGGTCTTGAAACGTTCTGCAAATTGAGGTATGATTCGTAGATATAACTTAAAAATTGGGGAAGATATTGCATGCAATACGGCGAATTGCACTTTCGACTGGACTGAAAACGACGTTTTTCTAACAGTCTGTATTGTTTATCGGCAAAAAAACATAAGTACCATATAAGCTACATTAAAACTTTGTACACCATTCCCGAGGTATTGAAACGTTCTACAAAGTGAGGTATAATTTGTAGATATATCATAAAAATTGGGGAAGATATTGCATGCAATACGGCGAATTGCACTTTCGACTGGACTGAAAACGACGTTTTTCTAACAGTCTGTATTGGTTATCGGCAAAAAAACATAAGTACCATATAAGCTACATTAAAACCTTGTACAACATTCGCGAGGTATTGAAACGTTCTACAAAGTGAGGTATAATTTGTAGATATATCTTAAAAATTGCGGAAGGTATGGCATGCAATACGGAGAATTGCACTTTCGACTGGACTCAAAACGCCGTTTTTCTAGCAGTCTGTATTGGTTATCGGCAAAAAAAAAATGGGTACCATATAACCTATATTAAAACTTTGTACACCATTCGCGAGGTATTGAAACGTTCTACAAATTGAGGTATGATTTGTAGATATAACGCAACAATTGGGGAAGATATTGCATGCAATACGGCGAATTGCAGTTTTAAAATGCCGTTTTTCTGACAGTCTGTGTTGGTTATCGGCGAAATAAAATAGGTACCATATAACCTATATTAAAACTATATACACCATTCGCGAGATATTGAAACGTTCTACAATTTGAGGTATGATTCGTAGATATAACTTAAAAATTGCGGAAGGTATGGCATGCAATACGGAGAATTGCACTTTCGACTGGACTGAAAACGACGTTTTTCTAGCAGTCTGTTTTGGTTATCGGCAAAAGAAAATGGGTACCATATAACCTATATTGAAACTTTGTACACCATTCGCGAGGTATTGAAACGTTCTACAAATTGAGGTATGATTTATAGATATAACGTAACAATTGGGGAAGATATTGCATGCAATACGGCGAATTGCAGTTTTAAAACGCAGTTTTTCTGACAGTCTGTGTTGGTTATCGGCGAAATAAAATGGGTACCATATAACCTATATTAAAATTATATACACCGTTCCAGAGGTATTGAAACGTTCTACAAACTGAGGTATGATTTGTAGATATAACTCAATAATTGGGGAAGATATTGCATGCAATACGGCGAATTGCACTTTCGACTGGACTCAAAACGCCGTTTTTCTAGCAGTCTGTATTGGTTATCGGCAAAAAAAAATGGGTACCATATAACCTATATTAAAACTTTGTACACCATTCGCGAGGTATTGAAACGTTCTACAAATCGAAGTATGATTCGTAGATATAACTTAAAAATTGGGGAAGATATTGCATGCAATACGGCGAATTGCACTTTCGACGGGACTGAAAACGACGTTTTTCTAGCAGTCTGTTTTGGTTATCGGCAAACGAAAATGGGTACCATATAACCTATATTAAAACTTTGTACACCATTCGCGAGGTATTGAAACGTTCTACAAATTGAGGTATGATTTGTAGATATAACGCAACAATTGGGGAGGATATTGCATGCAATACGGCGAATTGCAGTTTTAAAACGCCGTTTTTCTGACAGTCTGTGTTGGTTATCGGCGAAAAAAAATGGGTACCATATAACCTATATTAAAACTATATACACTGTTTGCGAGGTATTGAAACGTTCTACAAATTGAGGTATGATTTGTAGATATAACGTAAAAATTGGGGAAGATATTGCATGCAATACGGCGAATTGCAGTTTTAAAACGCCGTTTTTCTGACAGTCTGTGTTGGTTATCGGCAAAAGAAAATGGGTACCATATAACCTATATTAAAACTTTGTACACCATTCGCGAGGTATTGAAACGTTCTACAAATTGAGGTATAATGTGTAGATATAACTTAAAAATTGAGAAAGATATTGCATGCAATACGGCGAATTGCAGTAAAATTACGGCGGGACTCAAACCGCATTTTCCCTTGTTTGCACTTTTATGTTTTGGTGGAAAAAAATGGGTACAATATAACATATATTAATAAGTTGTACACAATTCGATAGGGTTTGAAAAGTTCTACACATTGATCTAAAATGTAGAGTTATAACTTTGACATTACGAAAGATATTACAAAAATGAACGTGAAACGGCGAACCCCAGTCCGCATTTTTCTCTCGAAAAATCTCTCGCTTATCGACGGAAAAAATGGGTACGATATGACATATATTATTAAGTTTTACACCATTCGCTAGCATTTGAAAAGTTCTACCCGTTGATGTATAATGTATAGTTCTCACCTCAAAATTGCAAAAGATATTACACGTAATACCGATGATTTGATGAACTCAAGAGGCGGCCTCCTCCTGTTTTTTGTTGCTTAGAAACGAAAAAAAAATGGGTACGATATGTTTTCTGTTTAATATTTTTACACCATTCGATGAGACTCGTTAAATCCTGCAAAATGAGTTCTCATTCATGGAAATCGGATCGTAAATTCGGAAACTACAGATTCCGAAAGGAGTAAATTTACCGGTTGAAGGACGTCCTCCGTGACGTTATGGACTGTCTGCCTATAAAAGGCCGGACTGCCGCAGTGTTGCTCATACCCGCTGAAGATCTCGAAGAGGCAACACCTATAAACATCTATTAATTATTTTATTAATATAGTATTTTATATACCGCTAACCAATGGAGTATACTTATACTGCGACTCCTATATACACCACAGTCGAACCAGTATGTATTTTTCGTTATTATTATTGTAGTATTTAGAATGTAATTAGTTTAGCTATATCGGTATTAGATAGAAGCAGTACTTGTATGAATTTAATTTAGAATTATTTTTTTCCGTAACGTAGTAGGTAAATACTGTTAACCCGCCCCTGTGCTTGTATAAAACATACCCTGTTCTTGTATAAACACATTTCATTTCCACTAAACGCATATATTTTTAACAAATATTATAATTTATTTCTTTTCAGACTGTTCACACAGCTCGCAAGAGACGACGCAGTGGTGACAACGGTAGCAGCAGCAGCAGCATCCCACCATCGCAGCCCACGCGGGCCAAACGATCACGACACGACGACATCTTCAGCAGCAGCAGCAGCAGCAGCAGCACCACCACCACCACCAAGCACAGCAGCGCATCGAAGGCGGCGAAACACCGCTACATCAGCATCAGCAGCAGCAGCAGCAGCAGCAGCAGCAGAAGCGCCTCTGAAGACGAGCAGCAGCAGCAGCAGCAGCAACAACAACAACAACATGTAAACCAGCCTCCAGTAACAACCGGCAATGACAGTAGCAACAGCAGTAGTGATAGCAGCGACTCTGAAGACGAGCAGCAGCAGCAGCAACAACAACAACAACATGTAAAGCAGCCTCCAGTAACAACCGGCAATGACAGTGGCAGCAGCAGCAGCAGCAACAGCAGTGATAGCAGCACCTCTGAAGACAAGCAGCAGCAGCAACAACAACAACAACAACATGTAAAGCAGCCTCCAGTAACAACCGGCAATGACAGTGGCAGCAGCAGCAGCAGCAACAGCAGTGATAGCAGCACCTCTGAAGACGAGCAGCAGCAGCAGCAGCAGCAGCAACAACAACAACATGTAAAGCAGCCTCCAGTAACAACCGGCAATGACAGTGGCGGCAGCAGCAGCAGCAGCAACAGCAGTGATAGCAGCACCTCTGAAGACGAGCAGCAGCAGCAGCAGCAGCAGCAGCAACAACAACAACATGTAAAGCAGCCTCCAGTAACAACCGGCAATGACAGTAGCAGCAGCAGCAGCAGCAGCAACAGCAGTGATAGCAGCACCTCTGAAGACGAGCAGCAGCAGCAGCAGCAGCATCAGCAGCAGCAGCAGCAACAACAACAGCATGTAAAGCAGCCTCCAGTAACAACCGGCAATGACAGCAGCTCTACAAACATCGCCCTTCAAGACGAGCAGCAGCAACGGCAGCAGCAGCAGCCACAAGAAGAACGGCAACAACAGCAAAAGCAGCCAGCTGACGTAATCCCGCTACGGCCGATACCAAGAAAGGTATGTATATGTATATGTATGTATGTGTACATGTTTTATGTTTAATATTATTATTTAGAATGTAGTAAGTAGATAATTTCAAAACATATTTAGGGCTGCTCCAGTACTTGTATATAGACGTATCTTTTAAACTGAACGCATATATATATACATAACAAATGTTTTAATTTGTGTTTTTTTCAGATCGTTAGACAGCCAACGCAATGTCCAATTTGCCTGAAGTATATAAAGAAGGTCGCGTGCCACATTCGCACAATACACAAACTCGACGCGTCACGGGCACGCCTACTGTCAAACATAGCCCACCGGCCGACGGCCAAGACAGCTATACCATTGCCCAGTTGCAGGGTGCGTGGCCATTGTGGGGGAGCTGGCAAAACATATGGGGATTGTACACAAGATAAAGGCTGGTACAGCACAGTACAAGGGCTATTTCTCGCTGAGGAGGGCCTACCGGCCGATACAAACAGTCCAGCCGATACCACCAGTCGCCGCTTCGAGATCCACCAGCCCTGTCCCCGGTACCAGTACCCAGACCAGCGAGTCCCTGGTAAGACAACCGAGAGACCAAGAAGGAATCCGGACATTGCATAAGTTGTATCTATTTATTGCATGTATGTTTGTATGTTTGTATGTAGGTAGGTATGTAGGTAGGTATGTATGTAGATATGTGTATGCATGTATGTATGTATGTATGTATGTAGGTATGTATGTGTTACTTCTGCTGTACAAATGACTTGATTTGGTCAGGTAACCAGTGGGTCGCAAACGGATACAGCTCGGTGACAACGAAGTTTGCGGCCAACGGTTATCTCTTATGCAAATGGAAACCTTACGGTGTCAACGCAGTTTGTAACCTGGTCAAGTCGACAGTACTTATACTGAATGTCAAATCCTATGCATGCGGATGGAGGCACAGTGCAGACTTGCGGTCAGTGGAGACACAGTTTCTCCCAATGAATGTATGCATATATGTATGTATGTATGTATGTAGGTAGGTATGTAGGTATGCAGGTAGGTATGTAGTTAAGTATGTATGTAGGTATGTATGTAGGTATTTGTATGCATGTATGTATGTATGTATGTATGTATGTAGGTATGCATGTGTTACTTCTGCTGTACAAATGACTTGATTTGGTCAGGTAACCAGTGGGTCGCAAACGGATACAGCACGGTGACAACGAAGTTTGAGGCCAACGGTTATCTCTTATTCAAATGGAAACCTTACGGTGTCAACGCAGTTTGTAACCTGGTCAAGTCGACAGTACTTATACTGAATGTCAAATCCTATGCATGCGGATGGAGGCACAGTGCAGACTTGCGGAGACACAGTTTCTCCCAATGAATGTATGCATATATGTATGTATGTATGTAGGTATGTAGGTATGCAGGTAGGTATGTAGTTAAGTATGTATGTAGGTATGTATGTAGGTATTTGTATGCATGTATGTATGTATGTAGGTATGCATGTGTTACTTCTGCTGTACAAATGACTTGATTTGGTCTGGTAACCAGTGGGTCGCAAACGGATACAGCACGGTGACAACGAAGTTTGCGGCCAACGGTTATCTCTTATGCAAATGGAAACCTTACGGTGTCAACGCAGTTTGTAACCTGATCAAGTCGACCGTACTTATACTGAATGTCAAATCCTATGCATGCGGATAAAGGCACAGTGCAGACTTGCGGAGACACAGTTTCTCCCAATGAATGTATGCATATATGTATGTATGTATGTATGTAGGTATGCAGGTAGGTATGTAGTTAAGTATGTATGTAGGTATGTATGTAGGTATGTATACATACGACTTACTGAGGTGTTTTCTTCATGCCCCCTTTGTTTCTGTTTTCAGGGCCTGAAATGAGGAGGTTCTACCATTGGTTACAGACTATTCCTGGAGGGGGGAAAGCAGAAAAAGACGCTCGACAGATGGCTCGACGTGTAGACAATCTGATGCACTTCAGCGGCGAAGACCACATCAGAGATGTATTCAGACCTAAAATACTGGTGGCGTACTTAGATGTTAAGTTGAAACCACCTTTCAATCTGACGACGTCGACGGTGGCGACTCACCTGAGCTATTACTCCCACTTTCTGACGTTTTGTTTACATGTCCATATACGCATTCGCGGACTTGAGCGTGCCTTGGAGCACCTGCGTAGGTGCAGGAATGGAATAAAGAAACGGTCGAGACAAGAACGTATGACCAGGGGCTTCGATATCGAGGACTTGCACTACCTTCCGCCAGAGGCGAGACGAAGCTTTGCCAGTTGTGACATGGTAAACAACCTGCGAGGCGTCGAGGCCCACCAGACATATGTCGGGAACTACCACCGTGATCTACGGGATGTCTCTATCCTGCTTTTGGGGCTTCACACATTTGCCCGAATCTCGGCAATACAGAACCTGACCATCGGAGACATAGAGCGGGCGCACGTCACACGTATCGATGGTGGAAACATGTACACTGTCATTGCCATGAAGCACAAGACAAGTTCTTACTCAGGCCCGCAGCCCCTTCCCCTGAGTGAGGATGAGTTTGCCGTTGTTCGAAACCTCTTTCGCTACCTGCGGAGCCATGCACACCAAGACGAGGATCTCCTTTGCCGGAACGATGACATGTCACCAATGGAAACCACTTCATCGTTTTGTGCAAAGGTGAGGAACGTGTGGCAAAGGAGCGGAATGTTCGCAAAGTTTGGCGCTATGAACTTGACTTTGAATCGCAAGTCTATAACAAGACAGGTAGCGAACGAGGACCCTTCCCTGCTGCCGATGACAAGACAACAGCTGAAACACAGCGAAAAGGTCCAGAACAAATTCTACGTGGGTTCCCAGACTATAGGCGCTTCCATTGCTGCCAGGAAAACGCTACGGGACCTCGGGCAAGCTAAACATCAACGACATTTGGTGGTGAGGCCCCGAAAGAGAAACCCTGTCGTTTTATCCAGTGCGCCTTCCACTTCCACTGCAGATCTACCGACCTCCACTGAGGATCTAACGCAGACGCCAGTCATACAGCCGACAGATGTAGCGGAGGAGGTGCCGCCGCCGACGAATCAAACGGCACAGGAAGCAACACTTGTGTTGTCGAGCCAGTCCACGTTGCCGAATTCGCCAGAGTCCATGCCATATGACGACAACGAATGGATGAATGGACAACGAATGGACTTCGACAACTCTGACCCAGTGCCGATGAGAGAGGAGCAGTCTCCGGTTCCGGTGGCCGATACACAGGATACAAGTTTAGATGGAAGTGATGTGGTGGGCCCACTGTTTAGCTTTCCAAACCTCGCTTTCCTCGACGAGGACGCATTCAGCGACATTCTGCGCCTGTTGATGGGTAAGCTGGACATAGCAAAATTGGTCCAAAGATCACACCAACAGGCAAGTCAGCCAAACGGCTTTTTCAACTTTGCAGATCATCACTCCTACGCTGCCATCTATTTGTGCTTCAGCGACCGAGTCATGGATCTGTACAACATGAACCTTAGAGATTATATTTGTAACGTCTTCGACCTGAAGGGTACCATTAACGACGCCAGTCAGATCATCATACTGATTCAACTGATAGTTGGCTCCGTCGCTGTCAACTTTGGCCTCGAATGGGACCCAGAGCGCCGCCCCGACGAACGAGCCCACTTACTCCTGAAAGAGCGTGCTCCCATGGTCCTGCCTAACCTTAGCCCTAACCCTACAGGCAAGGGAAAAACGGGCAAGGGAAAGGCGAGCAAATCCGCAGAACCGACGGACACACCTGAGAAAGGAGAACAACGACGACGACAACCGATACCGGTCGACGTGGACCAGCGCTGCAGGGATCTGTTTGCGGACTTCATCCGTGATGCAGCAGGTGCCCAAACTGCGAAGAAACCCCCAGTCGCCATGGTTCGCGAACACATGTCTCATTTTATAGGCTTTACCGAAGTGCAAGTGGCCGACAAGGTGAAAACTATAATAAAGCAGCTGCTTCGCAAGAAGACCAGATAGGCTTACTTACAGACAGTGCAGCCGACGGACGGACGAACGACCGACAAATGAATATGAAAAAAAAAAAAAAAAAAAGAGAAAAAAAAAATTAAAAAAAGAAAAAATACAAAAAACAAACAAAAAAAAAATAAAAAAAATAAAATATTTGAACAAAAGATGTGAAAAAAAAACAACAACAAGAAAAACACACAAAAATAAAAATAAAAATAAAAAAAATATAGGGTGGGTGGGTTCCTTTGCCATGCCTACGGACCTCAATGCGGTGCAAAGGTGAACGATAATGTTTTTGATTGCCTATAGGTTGTTGCTCAAAAACATTATCGGCCAACGTGTAGGCGAATTTTGTTCATTTCAAGACACCTCAGGCGCTTCAAAATCTAAACCTGGACGACATCCCAGAGTCTATGTTATACAATGACGACGACGACTGGACGGACACATATACGCATTCGCAGAGTTCAGCCTGCCTTGTCCACGTTGCACGTTGCCGAATTCGCCAGAGTCCATGCCATATGACGACAACGAAAGGACGAATGGACAACGAATGGACTTCGACAACTCTGACCCAGTGCCGATGAGAGAGGAGCAGTCTCCGGTTCCGGTGGCCGATACACAGGATACAAGTTTAGATGGAAGTGATGTGGTGGGCCCACTGTTTAGCTTTCCAAACCTCGCTTTCCTCGACGAGGACGCATTCAGCGACATTCTGCGCCTGTTGATGGGTAAGCTGGACATAGCAAAATTGGTCCAAAGATCACACCAACAGGCAAGTCAGCCAAACGGCTTTTTCAACTTTGCAGATCGTCACTACTACGCTGCCATCTATTTGTGCTTCAGCGACCGAGTCATGGATCTGTACAACATGAACCTTAGAGATTATATTTGTAACGTCTTCGACCTGAAGGGTACCATTAACGACGCCAGTCAGATCATCATACTGATTCAACTGATAGTTGGCTCCGTCGCTGTCAACTTTGGCCTCGAATGGGACCCAGAGCGCCGCCCCGACGAACGAGCCCACTTACTCTTGAAAGAGCGTGCTCCCATGGTCCTGCCTAACCTTAGCCCTAACCCAACAGGCAAGGGAAAAACGGGCAAGGGAAAGGCGAGCAAATCCGCAGAACCGACGGACACACCTGAGAAAGGAGAACAACGACGACGACAACCGATACCGGTCGACGTGGACCAGCGCTGCAGGGATCTGTTTGCGGACTTCATCCGTGATGCAGCAGGTGCCCAAACTGCGAAGAAACCCCCAGTCGCCATGGTTCGCGAACACATGTCTCATTTTATAGGCTTTACCGAAGTGCAAGTGGCCGACAAGGTGAAAACTATAATAAAGCAGCTGCTTCGCAAGAAGACCAGATAGGCTTACTTACAGACAGTGCAGCCGACGGACGGACGAACGACCGACAAATGAATATGAAAAAAAAAAAAAAAAAAAGAGAAAAAAAAAATTAAAAAAAGAAAAAATACAAAAAACAAACAAAAAAAAAATAAAAAAAAAAAATATTTGAACAAAAGATGTGAAAAAAAAAAAACAACAAGAAAAACACACAAAAATAAAAATAAAAATAAAAAAAATAAAAAAAATATAGGGTGGGTGGGTTCCTTTGCCATGCCTACGGACCTCAATGCGGTGCAAAGGTGAACGATAATGTTTTTGATTGCCTATAGGTTGTTGCTCAAAAACATTATCGGCCAACGTGTAGGCGAATTTTGTTCATTTCAAGACACCTCAGGCGCTTCAAAATCTAAACCTGGACGACATCCCAGAGTCTATGTTATACAACGACGACGACGACTGGACGGACACATATACGCATTCGCGGAGTTCAGCCTGCCTTGTCCACGTTGCACGTTGCCGAATTCGCCAGAGTCCATGCCATATGACGACAACGAAAGGACGAATGGACAACGAATGGACTTCGACAACTCTGACCCAGTGCCGATGAGAGAGGAGCAGTCTCCGGTTCCGGTGGCCGATACACAGGATACAAGTTTAGATGGAAGTGATGTGGTGGGCCCACTGTTTAGCTTTCCAAACCTCGCTTTCCTCGACGAGGACGCATTCAGCGACATTCTGCGCCTGTTGATGGGTAAGCTGGACATAGCAAAATTGGTCCAAAGATCACACCAACAGGCAAGTCAGCCAAACGGCTTTTTCAACTTTGCAGATCGTCACTCCTACGCTGCCATCTATTTGTGCTTCAGCGACCGAGTCATGGATCTGTACAACATGAACCTTAGAGATTATATTTGTAACGTCTTCGACCTGAAGGGTACCATTAACGACGCCAGTCAGATCATCATACTGATTCAACTGATAGTTGGCTCCATCGCTGTCAACTTTGGCCTCGAATGGGACCCAGAGCGCCGTCCCGACGAACGAGCCCACTTACTCCTGAAAGAGCGTGCTCCCATGGTCCTGCCTAACCTTAGCCCTAACCCAACAGGCAAGGGAAAAACGGGCAAGGGAAAGGCGAGCAAATCCGCAGAACCGACGGACACACCTGAGAAAGGAGAACAACGACGACGACAACCGATACCGGTCGACGTGGACCAGCGCTGCAGGGATCTGTTTGCGGACTTCATCCGTGATGCAGCAGGTGCCCAAACTGCGAAGAAACCCCCAGTCGCCATGGTTCGCGAACACATGTCTCATTTTATAGGCTTTACCGAAGTGCAAGTGGCCGACAAGGTGAAAACTATAATAAAGCAGCTGCTTCGCAAGAAGACCAGATAGGCTTACTTACAGACAGTGCAGCCGACGGACGGACGAACGACCGACAAATGAATATGGAAAAAAAGACAAAAAAAAGAGAAAAAAAAAATTAAAAAAAGAAAAAATACAAAAAAAAATATAAATAAAAAAAAAAAAAAATTATTTGAACAAAAGATGTGAAAAAAACAAAAAAAACAAGAAAAACACACAAAAAAAAAAATAAAAATAAAAAAAAAAAAAAAATATAGGGTGGGTGGGTTCCTTTGCCATGCCTACGGACCTCAATGCGGTGCAAAGGTGAACGATAATGTTTTTGATTGCCTATAGGTTGTTGCTCAAAAACATTATCGGCCAACGTGTAGGCGAATTTTGTTCATTTCAAGACACCTCAGGCGCTTCAAAATCTAAACCTGGACGACATCCCAGAGTCTATGTTATACAACGACGACGACGACTGGACGGACACATATACGCATTCGCGGAGTTCAGCCTGCCTTGTCCACGTTGCACGTTGCCGAATTCGCCAGAGTCCATGCCATATGACGACAACGAAAGGACGAATGGACAACGAATGGACTTCGACAACTCTGACCCAGTGCCGATGAGAGAGGAGCAGTCTCCGGTTCCGGTGGCCGATACACAGGATACAAGTTTAGATGGAAGTGATGTGGTGGGCCCACTGTTTAGCTTTCCAAACATCGCTTTCCTCGACGAGGACGCATTCAGCGACATTCTGCGCCTGTTGATGGGTAAGCTGGACATAGCAAAATTGGTCCAAAGATCACACCAACAGGCAAGTCAGCCAAATGGCTTTTTCAACTTTGCAGATCGTCACTCCTACGCTGCCATCTATTTGTGCTTCAGCGACCGAGTCATGGATCTGTACAACATGAACCTTAGAGATTATATTTGTAACGTCTTCGACCTGAAGGGTACCATTAACGACGCCAGTCAGATCATCATACTGATTCAACTGATAGTTGGCTCCGTCGCTGTCAACTTTGGCCTCGAATGGGACCCAGAGCGCCGCCCCGACGAACGAGCCCACTTACTCCTGAAAGAGCGTGCTCCCATGGTCCTGCCTAACCTTAGCCCTAACCCAACAGGCAAGGGAAAAACGGGCAAGGGAAAGGCGAGCAAATCCGCAGAACCGACGGACACACCTGAGAAAGGAGAACAACGACGACGACAACCGATACCGGTCGACGTGGACCAGCGCTGCAGGGATCTGTTTGCGGACTTCATCCGTGATGCAGCAGGTGCCCAAACTGCGAAGAAACCCCCAGTCGCCATGGTTCGCGAACGCATGTCTCATTTTATACGCTTTACCGAAGTGCAAGTGGCCGACGAGGTGAAAACTATAATAAAGCAGCTGCTTCGCAAGAAGACCAGATAGGCTAACTTACTGACAGTGCAGTCGACGGACGGACGGACGGACGACCGACCGACAAAAGTAGATAACAAGAGGCCCAAGAGGGCCTGTGGACGCACTACTGGCTAACATGGCTCTTATAATATCAATGAAGCGAGTGACTGCTATTTATGTTTTCTTAAAAGTTTCGAGCAAAAAACAGCTTTTTAACTAAATCAAAGGCCATAACTAAAGAATCTGGTAAAGTTTGATAATGATCAGATGAAAAATGAAGGCCCTACCGTATTAACGAGGCAAAATATAGCATTTTTAACTAAATCAAGAGCCATAACTCCTCTGTGACTGGTTTTCGAACTTGTCCGAGCTTTCATTGATATTAACAATCTGTGCAAGTTTGGTAAAGATCAAATAATAAATGAAGGTCCTAGAGTGTTCACAAGGCTTATTATGGCATTTTCCAGCAAAACAAGGGCCATAACTCCGTTGAAATTATTTCGATCTTGCCGGTTTTTGAACTTGTTCGAGCTTTCATTGATATAAAGACACTGGCAAAGTTAAGTAAAGATTCGATTAATATTGAAGGCCCTAGAGTGTTCACAAGGTAGGAAATAGCATTTTTCAGAAAAAACAAGGGCCATAACTCCGGTGTTAATAATCCGATTTAGCTGGTTTTCAAACTTGTTCGAGCTTTCATTGAAATTAACAATCTGTGCAAGTTTGGTAAAGATCAAATAATAAATGAAGGTGCTAGAGTGTTCACAAGGCAGAAAATGCCATTTTTCAGAAAAAACAAGGGCCATAACTCTGGTGTTAATTAACCCAATTCAGCTGATTTTCGAACTTGTTCAAGCTATAATTGGTATTAACAATCTCTGCAAGTTTGGTAACGATCAAATAATAAATGAAGGTGCTAGAGTGGTCACAAGGCCTAATATGGCATTTTTCAGCAAAACAAGGGCCATAACTCCAGGTGAAATTATTCCGATCTGGCTGGTTTTCGAACTTGTCCGAGCTTTCATTAATATTAACAACCTGTTAAAGTTTGGTAAAGATCGGATGAAAAATGAAGGCCCTATTGTGGTAACAAGACAAAAGTTAACGACGGACGACGGACGGACGGACGACGGACAACTCGCCATCCCATAAGCTCTGCTGGCCTTCGGCCAGTAGAGCTAAAAAACCAACAAAAAATAGACTGTGGTGCAGACGGACGAACGACAAAAGTAGATGAAAACAAAACAAAAAAAGATACGACTACCTGACAGACAGTGGTGCAGACCGACGGACGGACGAACGACACAAATAGAAGAACACAAAACAAGACGACATTATTAGGGGGGTGGTCCTTTGCCATGCCTACGGACCTCATCGAGGTGCAAAGGTGAACGATAATGTTTTTGATTGCCTATAGGTTGTTGCTCAAAAACATTGTCGGCCAACGTGTAGGCGATTTTTGTTGTTTGTCTCTACTTTCTTGCAGCGTTTTCAAGACTCCGAACTCAACTCATCATGGCACTCGCTCCACAAAACGAAGACCTCAATCCTCAAAGCCACAATCCGCACCTGGACTCCATCCACAAAACGAAGAACTCAAACCGCAAATGGACTCTGTGCCACCACCGACCGGGACTTATTCTCGTAAACAGAGACATAATCCGCCCATAGACTCCATCCACAAAACGAAGACCTCAATCATCAAAGCCCACAATCCGCACCTGGACTGCCTCCACAAAACGAAGACCTCAATCCTCAAAGCCCACAATCCGCACTTGGACTCCCTCCACAAAATAAGAACTCAAACCGCAAATGGACTTTGTGCCACCACTGCCCGGGACTCATTCCTATAAACAAAAGCCCACAATCCGTCCCTGGACTCCCTCCACAAAATAAGAACTCAAACCGCAAATGGACTTTGTGCCACCACTGCCCGGGACTTATTCTCATAAACAGAGACACAATCCGCACCTGGACTCCCTCCACAAAACGAAGACCTCAATCCTCAAAGCCTACAATCCGCACCTGGACTCCCTCCACAAAACTAAGAACTCAAACCGCAAATGGACTTTGTACACAACCTGCACTGGACTTCATTCGCACAATCACAGGGACACCGTACTCAAGCCTGCCGGGGACTTCTTCCGCCAAGACAAGTCCAAAATCCGCACAAGTGATACTTCTTGTGCAAGCACATTTCAAATCCGCGTCTGTGAGCCCTCTGTCTTGATATATATCGCAAATTGTTCGTCTTGAAAAACCCTCTCGGATGACATTGACTTGACCTTGATCGGATGACAGGTACATAAGTTACAGCCCTTTGAATATTTGATTTTCATGGACGCAATCGATATTTTTTTTATATGATTGAGTCCATTAGCTGGCAACTCTAACCCTTAAGGTGACCGTAGATCATCGGATTTTGAAACCTTGATCTGCTAACTAACATCATTCCGTAGGTTTTAACAAGTGCTTCACGTATTGGGTGTGTTTATAAACATTTTCTCATATATAAGCCTAGCAATTGCTGTTGGAAAATGAGGAAAATGTTGTCTTGAACACACTACGTTTACACGAGCCCTAACCCTAATTTGCAAGGGCAAGGTTCAAAATAACTCGCTTCAGTTGTATTATACTAATGTAAATTTAGAGATTGGCACCACTTACAGCCTTATCTTGCCAGCCCTATCGTCAGAACGTGTGCTGAAACTTTAGGTAAAAATTAAAAACACTTTGTATATGCTGGCTCGGTTTTGACCCCTTAAATCTCCAAGTTAGGTCTGCGTACCTATATGAATCGACGAAGTATAAAATATCCTACACGTATTGGGTTCATTTATGACAATCGGATAAGAAATGACAAATCGGCGGCCGTTTGATTTCGTTTTTTGCAATTTTACAGAAACCGCCGACCCCACACTACTTTGCCATTGCGGGACTCCATCTTAATGATAAAAGAAACAAAAAAACTCGATTCAGCGCTACTCTACTAATGTAAACGAACACAATAAAGTTAATTTCAGCTCTTAATCCTCAGGAACAAGGTCAGGACTGACAATGGTACATCATCAAAAACGAGAAAAATAACCCTACGTCATTTTTCATCATGAACCAAAGCTAACGTTTTATACGTCATTTGAAAGGTAATGCAAAACCCTACAAAATGAGCTATTGCACGTGAAAATATCCCTAAAAACAATGGGCGTATTTGTTTTGCACACTCGAGTGTCGAGTCGCAACACTAGAACTAAACTAACACCAAGAACGTAACACTAGTGTTGCGAACTTGGGTCAAGAGTCTACTCTCCATTTTATGAGGAGTGAGCAAGAACGTGACGTAACAAGATGGCGGAAAGCAACGGGAAAGCGGAAAAGAGCAAAGGGTAAACAGGGTTCTTGATGTTACTTAAACTGTATTTAATGTTTGATAAGTGGTTTTCATTAGTGCATTATATTATTATCAGAATTAAAGTAGTGTTTTGTGTATTTTCTTCACATTATGGCGCTTTTGTGTGTTGCTTTGTATTCGGATAAGCATATTTCGGACAGCATTAATACATAAATCATTTTAAAGTTTTAAAAATATAAACATTTATCAAGTAGTTAACCTTGCTGGTATAGGGTAACCTTAGGTAGATAGGTAACCTTCTTTCATTAGTGAAGAGCATATTTTTTAAGTTTCAAATTATATACTTTAATACAGTACTTTAATTCACGGTCCTGTGCGTTATCCACTACGCTACCAGGCCCTCTCAAAACCTATTGTACAGTAATAATACCTATAATACAGTAACCAACCTTCCCTGCCCTGGTAGCAAACCTATTGTGATTGATTGAATTGGTTTTAACGGCCACTCAACAGCTTCGTTATATTGGGCTGCCCCAAAGAGAGGGGAAGGATACATAGGAAATCCACTTTCGAATTTCTATGGTTCTTTAACGTGCCGAGGATAGACTCTGTCTGATACACGGTACCGCCCGGTTAACGTCCCCATCCGACGGACATGGCTAGAGAGAAGTGCCTTGCCCAAGGATACGGCTTGTACACCGCAGTGGCGCCGCCACCGAGTCTCGACCTGGGACGTCCCGATTCACGGTCCTGTGCATTATCCACTACGCTACCAGGCCCTCTCAAAACCTATTGTGAGGTAACCTGGTAACCTTTGGTAACCAAATGAAAGCTATAGAAGGGTTACTTATGTACACTTGTGTGCAGAAGTGCACATTTTGGGCCCTATCTAGCATTATATTTTTCAATCCAAACGATGATTAACATGATCATCTACGTTAAAAGTGGATGTTACTTCATTATCCGTGGTTATAAAAGGGTTTTTGATAATGATTACTGAAATGCCCGAGTTCTAAAATTACCTTTAGTGCTAAAAAACTCAGGTTATTTCTTGGGAGAAAGAATGACACTAAACTCCAATCTCTGACCTTAAAAAATGCTTTTAGAGCTCACTACCGGTCTGACTCGGTCAGTCCCTGTTGGCATTTACCCGCACACCGAATTATCCTTGAAGCCATTGAGATAATTTCTTTGGAGAAAGAATGTGCCCGATGCTGGATTCGAACCCACTACCACCTTAACACTAGTACGGCGATATAACCAACTGAGCTTACGGGGCGGTCTGTCTACTACGCGCCCGAGACACTACAAAAGTATTTAGATCCAGTTATTGAAATTTGTCTTTCAATTCACAAGCCCGAATTCTTATTCCATAGTATAAAGCCTAAAATTTCTTACTAGCCCGAATATATAAATATTGAAATTTTAACTAGCCCGGAATTGAATTTACCAGTGTTTTACTGTTGGGCTAGTGTGAATTTCGAGCACATTTAGACTTCACTTTTACTTCAATAACTATTTTTAAATTTTAATCACAGGTACTGGAGAGATGTTAAGCTGCAATACAGCGATGGTGTGGTAATAACAGCTTGCTTAGACAGGAAGACCTTAGAAAGACTTGAGCAAGGAGGTATCTCTATGCTGTCACATTATAACAAATTAAATCTATCATAATATAAATATAATGTGGTATTATACCGGTAGTATAGATATTGCAAGAAAAATACATTTAATGTAGTTTATTTCTTGTTGAAATTAATCATAACATTGTTTTTGCCCATGTTCCTTGATAGATTGTGTTGATATTCACTCGTTGTGTGACTAGGTCTTTATACTGATTGACCAATTAACATTTGCCTTTCATTTTGACCTTCACTTTCAAGCTCATATATGTGAAAAGCTATTATGTTGTATGTTTTTATTGATAGATAATGAGTTGATGGAACAAATCCGAACAAATATGACCGCTGCTGAGCCCTCTGAACAATCCAATAGTCCTGCTGAGCCCTCTGAACAATCTAATAGTCCTGCTGAGCCCTCTGAACAATCCAATAGTCCTGCTGAGCCCTCTAAACAATCCAATAGTCGGACGCAGTCGGACCCAGTCGGATCTACCGAGTGTTCCCCAGCAAATTGTAAGTACATACTTTCTTACAAGCAATTTTTTTCTCACCAAATTAGTGGACACAGGGCTGAGTGGTCCCAAATTCTGATGGCAACGACAACGTCAAACAAGTCCAGACATATTTTACTGGAACTCGTAAATCGTAAAAAAAATCAAAGCCCCTGGCAAATACATGTAGTGATTGAAGTGTCTGTCTGTACATTTGTCGGTATGAAATAACGTTAACCAGATTGGATTGTTTTGTGTCTAGCACCAATACCGGTTGCCAGATACATTTAAATAATTGCATAGCTACTGTCTAGACAATTTATTTTGTTGTGGTGTTCAGATTAAAGCTTTTTGATCACACATGAATATTAGTTGACCTGAGCCACAGGCTCAAGATGAACTATTGAGATCGGTCAATATTTTTAATGTTTCCATCCGTTAGTCAACTGTTTTTTGAAACAACATCACCTAAATCACTAAATGGATTTTGACCAAACATCACAAGAATGATCCTTGAGTCAGATTGGCCTTTTACCAAGGTTGTTCAAATAACGGAATTTCATGTAGAACTCTGGTTGCCATGGTAAACAAAAAATTCATAATATTCTTCTCTGAAAGCACAAGACTTACTTTTAGCATATAATGATACAGAGATGAATTTTAACTGTCATTGCAAAAATATATAGAGCAATGATTAACTCTGGTGAACAATATAGGGCTATAATGGCCCTCTTGTTCATGTGCAGCGTGTGTGTAAGTTTAATTGTAATTTATGATTGCAGGTGTGAAGAAAAACTGGGCAGTCGATGAAACAAGAATGTTGTTCCACTTGAGAAGCAGCATGGAGGAGGAGTTCCAGTCACATAAGGTCCATATAGGTCTATGGGGCAAGATTCAAGAATCCATGAATAAAGAGGGCATTGAAGTAACCGCCAAACAGTGTGAGAATAAATTTAAGTCCCTAAAGAGAGACTACAAGGCTGCAGTTGACAATAATAAAACATCTGGGAATAGTCCGAAATCCTGTCAGTTCTTTGATGAATTTAATGAATTGTATGGCCTCAAAGCTGGCACACGCCCTGCTTTCACTCTATCATCTATGGAAGAATGTCCAAGTTCAAGTCCTGAGAACATGGAGAACATCAGCAAAAATAAAAAAAACAACTAAAAGGAAACGAAATACAGAGGATGAAATGTTGGGCTGGCTGAAAGAGTATGATACTAGGCAAGTATCCATGCAAGAAACAAGAATGAATCAGAGAAAGGAAATGCACAATGAAAAAATGCTCATGTTTGAAAAGCTCATTTCAGCAATGGAGAGAAACAAATAAAATAACTTTCTTTCCTAAAAGTGACGTATTCAGTTTGGCACAATTGGTGGTGCTATTGTTTTCACATAATTATTGAGTAACACTTTAAACATGGTTCAGTTTAATAGTTCACTATTTGCAACACAATCTTAGCTCTACTGGCCAAAGGCCAGATGAGCTTATGCGATAGGCTGTCGTCCGTCGTTTGTTAGCAATTTACAAAGTCATCTCGTAAAATACCAATGATGGGATTTTGATGAAACTGCACAGGAATGATCTGTAATATTACATAATAATTGAAAAAAAATAAATCTTTAACAACTTTTGAATGATAAGAGGCATTTGGCTCAAACTTGGAATATAATAGAACATCTATATATATATTGTACATGTACTTAAAAGTTTTTATTGCTTTCAGAGGGGCATCATTGTACGATATTCCATATGATATAAGGTGCAAAATACTCGACTACTTATCAACTCAAGACAAGAAGTCCCTTTGCAGCATTGACAGAACTTGGAGAGCTCACATAACTACAAACTTTCAAAAGGCATTCTTGCCTTGTAATATTTCTTGTGATTTTTTGAAATCATTGCTGAATATTGAAGAAATTAAGATTTTTGGTGCTGATGGGCCATTTACTAAATTTAACTGTATCGAAGAAATCTGTTCTTTGATAAAAGGTGGTAGTTTCCAAATGCTCAACTCATTTGTCATTACTGGTGTTAATCTGTCAAAGGAACAGATCACAACTCTGATCGATGCTGTCAAACTCTACGTCAAAATTTTAGATATTGGTGCTGTTCTTGAGCCAAGTGTTGTACAAATGATTTTTCAATCATGTGCAAAACTTAAGTATTTATCTTTCTATCCACAAAGTAAAGATGAAAATGGAAATTCAATTCTGGTTGATTGGGTTGAACTTCTGGATAACTACTATGGTTACATATGTTTTGGCCACAATGTCCTGGATAGAATTCCCAAGAGAATGTTGACATATGAACGCAAAGGATACAGCATGCCTTTTCCTTTAGGCATAATTGCAAAAACTACACATAATTAAGACAGTACTTCTAATTAAGAAAAAGAAAAAATCAGAGTCAAGGTTTTTTCATAGCTTACTTGTGCACAGTTTGCTAAATTGTGAACAGTTGTGATCTGTATCCTTTTGACCACATTAAATATTTAAAGCACTTATTTGTAATTTTCATAACATTTGAACACCATTCTGTAATTAACTGCTATTGACAATTGATGTGGAACTGAGCAAAATTACCTTAAATATTAAAACAAAGTACAGTTTTCATTACTTTTCCACCTTTGCTGTAAGATCATTAGTATCCAACTTTGCTATTATATTTTTAGCTCACCTGAGAGCCAAAGGCTCACAAGGTAAGCTATTCTGATCACTCTACGTCCGTCGTCCGTGAACAATTTGAATTCTTCAAACACCTTCTTCTACTATACTATACTACTTGGCCAATCCAACCAAACTTCACAGGAATGTTCCTTGCATGGTCCTCTTCAAAGTGCCTTCAAAGAATTCAATTCCATGTAGAACTCTGGTTGCCATGGCATCCAAAAGGAAAAAACTTAAAAAAATGTCTTCTCCAAAATGCTTATATAGATTTAATTGTAATTTGGTATGAATGTTCCTTGGGTAGATCTCTTTTAAATTCCTTGAAGAAATTTTGATCCGACAAAAAACATGGCCGCTGTGGGCGGAGCTAATTTTCACTATAAGACGTATCTATAGTGAAATTTCAAAAAATCTTCATCTCCATAATGCCTCAATGGATTTCATTGTAATTTGGTATGAATGTTCCTTGGTTGAACCTCTTTTAGATTCCTTGAAGAAATTTTGATCCGACAAAAAACATGGCCGCTATGGGCGGGACTTATTTTCACTATATGGCATATAGTGAAACTTTAAAAAAATCTTCTTCTTCATAATGGCTCAATGGATTTCATTATAATTTGGTATTAATGCTCCTTGGGTGGAACTCTTTTAGATCCATTGAAGAATTTTTGATCTGACAAAAAACATAGTCTCCATGGGCCAGGTAAAATTTTCTAAAAAATGTAAAGGCCTTCTATTCTTTGAAGCCAGTTGTTCGATTCAGTTAGAATTTGATATGAATGATCCTTGGGTGTTTCTTTACCCAAATTACTAAAACGGCCTTGAGTCGATTAGCACAGATGAGCGATATAAGGGCCATATTGTGGCCCTCTTATTACTTTCAGATATATCTAACAGACAGATAGTTTTGTTGTTATGCCCCAATAGGGATTGAGGGCATATACAATTTAAGTCTCTTTATTTGCCAAATCTATCAGATAGATAGTTTTTTATGAAAAGTTTTTTTTTATAACATATACAATTTAAGTCTCTTTGTTTGCCATATCTATCAGATAGATAGTTTTTTTATGAAAAGTTTTTTTTATAACATATACAATTTAAGTCTCTTTGTTTGCCATATCTATCCGATAGATAGTTATTAATGAAAAGTTTTTTTTAAAGAACCCACTGTGGGCGGAAGGATATAGATTTACGCTTGTCCATATGTTATCGCTTAAAAATATCTGACCAAGGGCTTAAAAAACTGTTGAAGTTATTTACTTGAAACTTTGAATATAGTTAGATGACGATGAGATCATGTTCTGTTAATTTAGTTCAGAGGTCAAATTGGTACCATAACATGCCCTTGATCTTCCTAACCATTTGTTTGATTTCAGTGTATAAATGACCAAGCCAAGTGTGTATTTTCAGTCACATTATATTTTGCTGAGTTGTAGCTCCTTTTCCACTTAGAATTTGTACTTGTTCTTCCTAACCATTAGGTTGCATTGAAATGAACGTTTCTTGGTGACATCATCTTTATTGATATTAATTTATCAGGAATATTGTGAGTAGACGATGTGCAGAGCTCAATAACCAGATGTTAGGTCAAAGGTCAAGATCACCGATTTAAATCTGTCATTGTTTTGTGACAAAGCTGGAAAATGGGATCATATGGACAGAGTATTATCTTTAGGCTTTTCATAAAATTTAATATTGTTTATTTATTGAGTTTAAAATTTCAATCGATTTCTAACCACGGCATAAGCTCTACTGATCAGCTGATCTCTGATCAGTAGAGCTAAAAAAGAATTGAAAAAATAAGTTTGTAGCGACTAAAATTAGAAAAGCGGTTTCTGAGGAGAAGTCATTTGAAAAAAAGTTAACGGACAACGGACGATGGACGACAGACAACACACCATCCCATAAGCTCTGCACTTATTAACGAAAATGACGAAGCATACGAGTTCTGCATTCGTCATGCACACCTAGGCGAGGATGAACCGATGGTTGGTTGTGAAAATGGGGCACAATGTGCTGGGGACGAATGGTACCACATTACATGTATAAACATCACCAGAATACCAAAGGCAGTGGCACAAATTAGCACTCTCCCAGTCACCATTGGCGAGTAAAAAATGGTCTGGGCGACCAAAATTTGACTTTAACGCGCCCATGTAGCAACCAAAAATATTCAATCCAAACAAGAGGTCAATGACCTTGAAGTTCTACTGATTGATTTTGATTTCAGGAAGTAGTCGCTACAGACTTGTTTTTTGAAAAATTATTTTTAGCCGTGGCGGCCATCTTGAATTTCCGGCCGACCTGAAATTTTGCTAGGATCAGTAAGACATCAAGAGCAACATTCCTGTGAAGTTTCATGAAAATCCGTCAAGTAGTTTCACAGGAATAGTCGTTACAAGTTTTCATTATATAACTCTATGTAAACAAAGATGGCCGCTGACAGCCATGTTTAACGTCTAATCAAAATAATGTTTGACTCTGATAACCATCATGTCATGCTGATCATTTTACAAAAAGTCCCATATCAATATCACTTATAGTTTTCAAGATGTAGTCGCTACAAACTTCTTTTTTAAAAAATCTAATTTTAGCTATGGCGGCCATCTTGAATTTCTGCCCGATCTGAAATTTTGCTAGGATCAATTAAACATTAAGAGCAACATTCCTGTAAAGTTTCATGAAAATCTGCCAAGTAGTTTCAAAGGATTAGTCGCTACAAATTTTTACTATATAACTCTATGTAAACAAAGATGGCTGCTGGCAGCCATGTTTAACGTTGAATCAAAACAATTTTTGACAAGGACCAACATGATGTCATGCTGATCATTTCACAAAAAGTCCAATATCAATATCACTTATAGTCTTCAAGTAGTAGTCGCTACAAACTTGTATTTTAAAAATCTATTTTTAGCCATGGCAGCCATCTTGAATTTCCGGGCGACCTGAAATTTTGCTAGGATCAATTAGACATCAAGAGCAACATTCCTGTGAAGTTTCATGAAAATCCGTCAAGTAGTTTCAGAGGAGTAGTCGGTACAAGTTTTCATCATATAACTCTATGTAAACAAAGATGGCCACTGGCAGCCATGTTTAACGTCGAATCAAAATAATGTTTGACTCTGATAACCATCATGTCATGCTGATCATTTTACAAAAAGTCCCATATCAATATCACTTATAGTTTTCAAGATGTAGTCGCTACAAACTTCTTTTTTAAAAATCTATTTTTAGCTGTGGCGGCCATCTTGAATTTCTGGCCGATCTGAAATTTTGCTAGGATCAATAAGACATTAAGAGCAACATTCCTGTAAAGTTTCATGAAAATCTGTCTAGTAGTTTCAAAGGAGTAGTCGCTACAAGTTTTTACTATATAACTCTATGTAAACAAAGATGGCCGCTGGCAGCCATGTTTAACGTTGAATCAAGACGATTTTTGACAAGGACCAACATCATGTCATGCTGATCATTTTAGAAAAAGTCCCATATCAATATCACTTATAGTTTTCAAGAAGTAGTCGCTACAAACTTATTTTTAGCCGTGGCGGCCATCTTGAATTTCCGGCCGACCTGAAATTTTGCTGGCTCCTAGCTAAATAGAGTTAGTAAATGCAACCACAGATTAGCACTGGCATGGCGAGGTTTAAATCTTCTCTGTCAAAGAGATGCAGTTTGAGAGGCCGATGGAAAAGCAATACCGGCATATTAGAGGTGTGACCTTGTTGATTTTGTTTCCCAAAATATCATCCAAAATATGTTGTTTGCTCACCGCCTCCTTGGTTCGGTAAATGGATGGCCACCTTCAAATCTGCGAGACGATCTTAGTTGGAATCGAACAGTCAACTATGGCGGGGGAATAGAGCACAATTTACTGATGGATCTGATGAATGAAATTCTTAACAGACTTTTCAAAGATCTACTAACATCCGCACAAGGCAAATACACGGAAAATACAATACAGCACTGCGGACAGCTTGTTGGGCCCCTTGGAGTATCACTTGATGTTGTTTTCGACTCCAAGTTAATTGAAAATGAATTGTATAGGCACAGGAGAAGGGTTCATAACAGAGACAAAAACGTGATTGAAATGGTCGAGTTTTTACAACCAGAAGATCTTTTCAATGACTTGAATGGGAGGTATCATAGAGCGTTTCCAGAATTTGTACATGATGAAAACCCTAAGAATCCGCGAATACCAAGAAAAAATATCAGAACAGTATCTGCCAAACTTGACAGATGCCGAAGAGTAGTTATTAACAATTGGAACACTAACTACAATACATTTATTAAATTGAAAACAACCTGACATTGACTAACTGTGAATTACAACTGCATTTACCAAAACTGAAATACTGTCAATATTTTCGACTCATATCATTTACAACATAACATACAAATAATACGCAGCGTCATATATAGAAGACATGAACAATCTATATAGTCCAATGGCGGATTCAGGGGTGGGGAGCGCCCGTTCCAAAACCCTGAACCTCTCGCCCCCACACCCATTACCTCGGTAATCAAAAAGAAATAAAAAAAGAAGAGGTCAATGACCTTGAAGCTCTACTGATTGATTTTGATTTCAGGAAGTAGTAGCTACAGACTTGTATTTTGAAAATCTATTTTTAACCTTGGCGGCCATCTTGAATTTTCGGCCGACCTGAAATTTTGCTAGGATCAATTAGACATTAAGAGCAACATTCCAGGGAAGTTTCATGAAAATCTGTTAAGTAGTTTCAGAGGAGTAGTCACTACAAGTTTTCATTATATAACTCTATGTAAACAAAGATGGCCGCTGGCAGCCATGTTTAACGTCAAATCAAAACGATTTTCGACAAGGACCAACATCATGTCATACTGACCATTTTAGAAAAAGTCCCATATCAATATCACTTATAGTTTTCAAGACGTAGTCGCTACAAATTTGTATTTTGAAAATCTATTTTTAGCCATGGTGGCCATCTTGAATTTCCGGCCAACCTGAAATTTTGCTAGGATTAATTAGATATCAAGAGCAACATTCCTGTGAAGTTTCATGAAAATCTGTCGAGTAGTTACAGAGGAGTAGTCGTTACAAGTTTTTACTATATAACTCTATGTAAACAAAGATGGCCACTGACAGCCATGTTTAACATCGAATCAAAACGATTTTCGACATGGACCAACATCATGACATGCTGTTCAAATTAGAAAAAGTCCCATATCAATATCACTTATAGTTTTCAAGAAGTAGCCGCTACAAACTTGTTTTTTGAAAATCTACTTTTAGCCGTGGCGGCCATTTTGAATTTCCGGCCGACCTAAAGTTTTGTTAGGATCAATAAGACATCAAGAGCAACATTTGTGTGAAGTTTCATGAAAATCCATCAATTAGTTTCGGAGGAGTAGTCGCTACAAGTTTTCATTATATAACTCTATGTAAACAAAGATGGCCGCTGGCAGCCATGTTTAACGTCGAATCAAAATAATTTTCGACAAGGATCAACATCATGTCATACTGATCATTTTAGGAAAAGACGCATATCAATATCACTTATAGTTTTCAAGAAGTAGGCGCTACAAACTTGTATTTTGAAAAATTATTTTTAGCCGTGGCAGCCATCTTGAATTTCCGGCAGACCTGAAATTTTGCTAGAATCAACTAGACATCAAGAGCAACATTCCTGTGAAGATTCATGAAAATGCGCCAAGTAGTTTCAGAGGAGTAGTCGCTACAATTTTTTACTATACAAACTCTTATGTAAACAAAGATGGCCACTGGCGCCCATGTTTAATGTCGAATCAAAATAATTTTCGATAAGGATTAACATCATGTCATGCTGATCATTTTAGAAAAAGTCCCATATCAATATCACTTACAGTTTTCAAGAAGTAGTCACTACAAATTTATTTATTTTAAATCTATTTTTAGCCGTGGCGGCCAATTTGAATTTCCGGCCAACCTGAAATTTTTCTAGAATCAACTAGACATCAAGTGCAACATTCCTGTGAAGTTTCATGAAAATCCATCAAGTAGTTTCAGAGGAGTAGTCGCTACAAGTTTTCATTATATAACTCTATGTAAACAAAGATGGCCACTGACAGCCATGTTTAAGGTCGAATCAAAACGATTTTTGACAAGGACCAACATCATGTCATGCTGATCATTTTAGAAAAAGTCCCATATCAATATCACTTATAGTTTTCAAGAAGTAGTCGCTACAAACTTGTATTTTGATAATTTATTTTTAGCGGTGGCGGCCATCTTGAATTTCCGGCTGACCTGAAATATTGCTAGGATCAATTAGACATCAAGAGCAACATTCCTGTGAAGTTTCAGGAAAATCCGTCATGTAGTTTCAGAGGAGTAGTTGCTAGAAGTTTTCATTATATAACTCTATGTAAACAAAGATGGCCACTGGCAGCCATGTTTAACGTCGAATAAAAACGATTTTCGACATGAACCAACATCATGTCATGCCGATCATTTTAGAAAAAGTCCCATATCAATATCACTTAGAGTTTTCAAGAAGTAGTCGCTACAAACTTGTTTTTTAAAAACCTATTTTTAGATTTATTGGCTATCTTGGATTTCACATCAACATGAATTTGTGCTAGGATCAACTAGACTTCATGGGCAACATTTCTGTAAAGTTTCATGAAAATACATTCAGTAGTTTCAGAGGAGTAGTCGCTACAAAAAAGGTTTACGGACAGACAGACGGACGGACGGACGGACGGACGGACAGACGGACGAACGGACGGACGGACGGACGACGCACCACGGCATAAGCTCTGCTGATCAGAGTCTGCTGATCTCTGATCAGACGAGCTAAAAGTAATGCAGTTGAATGCAAAAGTTCGCGAAATTAATGGAAGCATTAACCCATTTCATTCTAGAACCTAAGTTGATAAAAGGTCCTGTATATCTGAACATTTTCACGCGTTTTGCTGCAGCAGCAGATTACATTTCAGTGATGTTGGAAAAATATTGATTACATGGTCATTTTTATAAATCACATAACAAAACTATATATCATTTTGTAGGTATTGAAATTCCTGACACAATGGTATAAGTTAACATGCAATATTCATGCAAAAACTCATGCAATTAAAAAAAAAACATAGGTAAACATGCGAAATGGATCATGAAAATATGTCGTACCTCACTTTCAGTTGAAAATTTCTGTATGATATATTGACATTTGCTCAGGTAACCCAGGGAGTAGATTGTAGGGAATTTCAAGCCCTTGCTAGGAGTGTAATCAGCTTTAAATTCCATTGAATACTTCAAAAGTTATTTATTTTTTTATAAACTTGGTCACATGATATTTTTTTCCATTTCAGAACTGGTTTTGGAGACAGATTTACCCGAATGTTCATTGAAGCAAATAAGTTGATTCTCATTCAAATAAATAACTCAAAATTGTAACCAAGAGTTGCTGTTGTCTTATTTACACCATAATAAAGATTATTTATATTCATTTACACAGTTTTAAAGTTATATTTTGTATGTTTGTATGTACCGCCAAATCAGGTTGAATCGGTCACGTGGTATTATCGAGTTGAAGGCGGTCAGTAAAAGATGCGGAAGTGACTCGCAAATAATGCGCATGCGCTAGTAAAGTTTCACTTCCGTGCACAGAAAGTAAAGACGTTTCATACACGTTTCTATGGGAGACGGGTTTTCAACAGAAAATTATACCGATAGATCGGTGTCCCGAATAGAGAAAGGGTAGTTACTGATGGATCGGTGTCCCGAATGAAATGGGTTAATGATCCAAAATTTCGATTAGACATATTGAAAGATACTAAAAATAGCAAAAACAAGAGGCCCGAGAGGGCCTGTGGACGCTCTGCTGGCTAATATGGCTCTTATAACATCAATAAAGCGAGTGACAATGAAGCGAGAGGCAAAATATAGCATTTTTAACTAAATCAAGAGCCATAACTCTGCCATTACTGGTCCGATCTGGCTGGTTTTTCGAACTTGGCCAGTAGAGATAATAAAATAATTAAAAAAAGAGGTCAATGACCTTGAAGCTCTACTGATTGATTTTGATTTCAGGAAGTAGTCACTACAGACTTGTTTTTTGAAAACCTATTTTTAACCGTGGCGGCCATCTTGAATTTCCGGCCGACCTGAAATTTTGCTAGGATCAATTAGACATTAAGAGCAACATTCCTTTGAAGTTTCATGAAAATCCGTCAAGTTGTTTCAGAGGAGTAGTCGCTACAAGTTTTCATTATATAACTCTATGTAAACAAAGATGGCTGCTGGTAGCCATGTTTAACGTCAAATCAAAACGATTTTCGACAAGGACCAACATCATGTCATACTGATCATTTTAGAAAAAGTCCCATATCAATATCTCTTATAGTTTTGAAGAAGTAGTCGCTACAAACTTATTTATTTTAAATCTATTTTTAGCTGTGGCGGCCATCTTGAATTTCCGGCCAACCTGAAATTTTTCTAGGATCAACTAGACATCAAGAGCAACATTCCTGTGAAGTTTCATGAACATCCGTCAAGTAGTTTCAGAGGAGTAGTCGCTACAAGTTTTTACTATATAACTCTATGTAACCAAAGATGGCCACTGGCAGCCATGTTTAACGTCAAATCAAAATAATTTTCCACAAGGATCAACATCATGACATGATGATCATTTTAGAAAAAGTCCCATATCAATATCACTTACATTTTCAAGAAGTAGTCGCTACAAACTTATTTTTTAACAAGAGGTCAATGACCTTGAAGCTCTACTGATTGATTTAGATTTCAGGAAGCAGTTGCTACAAACTTGTTTTTTGAAAAATTATTTTTAGCCGTGGCGGCCATCTTGAATTTCCGGCCGACCTGAAATTTTGCTAGGATCAATTAGACATCAAGAGCAACATTCCTGTGAAGTTTCATGAAAATCCGTCTAGTAGTTTCAGAGAAGTAGTCGTTACAAGTTTTCATTATATAACTCTATGTAAACAAAGATGGCCGCTGACAGCCATGTTAAACATCGAATCAAAACGATTTTTGACAAGGATCAACATCATGTCATGATGATCATTTTAGAAAAAGTCCCATATCAATATCGCTTATAGTTTTCAAGAAGTAGTCGCTACAAACTTGTATCTTGAAAATCTATTTATAGCCATGGCTGCCATCTTGAATTTACGGCCGACCTAATAAAATTCTGGGATCAATTAGACATCAAGAGCAACAGTCCTGTGAAGTTTCATAAAAAATCGTCAAGTAGTTTCAGAGAAGTAGTCGCTACAAGTTTTTACTATATAAATCTATGTAAACAAAGATGTCCGCTAGCGGCCATGTTTAAAGTCGCATTGAAATAAATTTCGACAAGAATCAACATCATGTCATGCTGATCATTTTAGAAAACGTCCCATATCAATATCACTTACAGTTTTCAAGAAGTAGTCGTTTCAAATTTATTTATTTTAAATATATTTTTAGCTGTGGCGGCCATCTTGAATTTCCGGCCAGCTTGAAAAAATTTTAGGATCAACTAGACATCAGGAGCAACATTCCTGTGAAGTTTCATGAACATCCGTCAAGTAGTTTCAGAGAAGTAGTCGCTACAAGTGTTTACTATATAACTCTATGTAAACAAAGATGGCCACTGGCAGCCATGTTTAACATCGAATCAAAATAATGTTTGACTAGGATCAACACCATGTCATGCTGATCATTTTAGAAAAAGTCCCATATCAATATCACTTATAGTTTTCAAGAAGTAGTCGCTACAAACTTATTTTTTAACAAGAGGTCAATGACCTTGAAGCTCTACTGATTGATTTTGATTTCAGGAAGTAGTCGCTACAGACTTGTTTTTTGAAAACCTATTTTTAACCGTGGCGGCCATCTTGAATTTCCGGCCGACCTGAAATTTTGCTAAGATCAATAAGACATTAAGAGCAACATTCCTGTGAAGTTTCATGAAAATCCGTCAGGTAGTTTCAAAGAAGTAGTCGCTACAAGTTTTCATTATATAACTCTATGTAAACAAAGCAGCCATGTTTAAGGTCAAATCAAAACGATTTTCGACAAGGACCAACATCATGTCGTACAGATCATTTTAGAAAAAGTCCCATATCAATATCTCTTATTGTTTTGAAGAAGTAGTCGCTACAAACTTATTTATTTTAAATCTATTTTTAGCTGTGGCGGCCATCTTGAATTTCCGGCCGACCTGAAATTTTTCTAGGATCAACTAGACATCAAGAGCAACATTCCTGTGAAGTATCATGAACATCCGTCAAGTAGTTTCAGAGGAGTAGTCGCTACAAGTTTTTACTATTTAACTCTATGTAACCAAAGATGGCCACTGGCAGCCATGTTTAACGTCGAATCAAAATAATTTTCCACAAGGATTTACATCATGTCATGCTGATCATTTTAGAAAAAGTCCCATATCAATATCACTTATAGTTTTCAAGTAGTAGTCGCTACAAACTTATTTTTTAAAAATCTATTTTTAGCTGTGACGGCCATCTTGAATTTCCGGCCAACCTGAAATTTTGATAGGATCAATGAGACATCAAGAGCAACATTCCTGTAAAGTTTCATGACAATCCGCCAAGTAGTTTCAGAGGAGTAGTCGCTACAAGTTTTTACTATATAACTCTATGTAAACAAAGATGGCCGCTGGCAGCCATGTTTAACGTTGAATCAAAACGATTTTTGACTAGGATCAACATCATGTAATGCTGATCATTTTAGAAAATGTCCCATATCAATATCACTTATAGTTTTCAAGAAGTAGTCGCTACAAACTTATTTTTTAAAAATCTATTTTTAGCTGTGACGGCCATGTTGAATTTCCGGCCGACCTGAAATTTTTCTAGGATCAATTAGACATCAAGAGCAACATTCCTGTAAAGTTTCATGACAATCCGCCAAGTATTTTCAGAGAAGTAGTCGCCACAAGTTTTTACTATATAACTCTATGTAAACAAAGATGGCCGCTGGCAGCCATGTTTAACGTTGAATCAAAACGATTTTTGACTAGGATCAACATCATGTCATGCTGATCATTTTAGAAAAAGTCCCATATCAATATCACTTATAGTTTTCAAGAAGAAGTCGCTACAAACTTGTATTTTAAAACTCTATTTTTAGCTTTGGCGGCCATCTTGGATTTCACATCAACATGAATTTCTGCTAGGATCAACTAGACTTTATGGGCAACATTTCTGTAAAGTTTCATGAATATCCATCCAGTAGTTTCAGCTGTGAAGTCGCTACAAATAAAAGTTTACGGACAGACAGACGGACAGACGGACGGACGCCGCACCACGGCATAAGCTCTGCTGATCTCTGATCAGTAGAGCTAAAAATCTATTTTTAGCTGTGGTGGCCATCTTGAATTTCTGGCCGACCTTAAATTTTGCTAGGATCTATTAGACATCAAGAGCAACATTCCTGTAAAGTTTCATGAAAATCCGCCAAGTAGTTTCAGAGGAGTAGTCGCTACAAGTTTTTACTATATAACTCTATGTAAACAAAGATGGCCACTGGCAGCCATGTTTAACGTCGAATCAAAACAATTTTTGACAAGGATTAACATCATGTCATGCTGATTATTTTAGAAAACGTCCCATATCAATATCACTTACAGTTTTCAAGAAGTAGTCGTTACAAATTTATTTATTTTAAAAATCTATTTTTAGCTTTGGTGGCCATCTTGGATTTCACATCAACATGAATTTTTGCTAGGATCAACTAGACTTCATGGGCAACATTTCTGCAAAGTTTCATGAATATCCATCAAGTAGTTGCAGAGGAGTAGTCGCTACAAATAAAAGTTTACGGACAGACGGACGGACGGACAGACAGACGGACGACGGACGCCGCACCACGGCATAAGCTCTGCTGATCTCTTATCAGTAGAGCTAAAAATCTATTTTTAGCTTTGACGGCCATCTTGAATTTCTGGCAGATCTGAAATTTTGCTAGGATCAATTAGATATCAAGAGCAATATTCCTGTAAAGTTTCATGACAATCTGTCAAGTAGTTTCAGAGGAGTAGTCGCTACAAGTTTTTACTATATAACTCTATGTAAACAAAGATGGCCGCTGGCAGCCATGTTTAACGTTGAATCAAAACGATTTTTGACAAGGATCAACATCATGTCATGCTGATTATTTTAGAAAAAGTCCCATATCAATATCACTTATAGTTTTCAAGAAGTAGTCGCTACAAACTTGTATTTTAAAACTCTATTTTTAGCTTTGGCGGCCATGCATCATATTCACTATGTTTACTTAAGCTATGAGCCACCTTAATATCTACTTGATTCTAGTTATAAATAGATTCTCTATTCTTAGACATTACTCATCAATATCGACCAATCAGAATTAGTCTTAGATTCACCCCTTGAATATGTTTCACTTCCTCTTTGAAAATAAAGCTTGATCAACTACATGTGAATCATTCTTCCTCCAAAACCACCAATTGTTTCATGGTGTCAGAACTTATTTAAAGTAACCATCACTCAGCAGAAAGTTATATTGGACATTCATCCAAACTACTGTGTGGATATTTTTGTGCAACTTCAAGGAATATACGTTAATTTTGTAAAATTACAAAATGGAACATTCAGCTCCATCACCCCGCATGGACTGGACATCACTGGATTTGCCAAATGAATTCAAAAAATTCAAAGGCCACACAAAATTTATGTTTGGTGGTCCCCTGGAGAAGAAAAATGAGGAGCAAAAGTGCAATTATTTGATGTTGTGGGTCGGTGACAAGGGCCGAGAAATATATAGCACGTGGAACTTGTCGGAAGACGATGCTAAAAAACTGGATGTGCTGTACGACAAATTTGAGGCTTACTGCAAGCCCAAGTCAAACTGTATCTACAGCAGATACAAACTTTGGTCGCGAGTGCAATCGCCAGGCGAGGCATTTGAGGTCTTTGTTACAGACCTCAAGCTGCTAATCAAAGACTGTGGTTACCCTGACGCCATACAAGATGAGCTTATCAGGGACAACATTGTTTTCGGGGTTAACTCATCAAAAATACGTGAGAAGCTAATCACAGAAGGTACAGACCTCACCCTAGAGAAATGCATAGACATTGCACGAACACACGAGTTTTCTAAGGATAGTACTAAGGACATGATCCCAGTGAGTAGCAGACCTGATTCTGTGCAAGCAGTTTCCAGACGAAAACAACAGAAAACACATCGCCGCCCAAGTACCAAACCGGTGACGCGTGAAAATACATGTGACAATTGTGGACTAAAACACAAGGAAGAAGAAAAGTGTCCTGCTAAAGGAAAAGTGTGTAACTACTGTACAAAATTAGATCACTTCAGTTCTAAGTGCAGGAAAAGGCTTTCACAGGTATCACATTCACAGTCAAAATCAAAAATACACAACATTAATTTCAGTGACGACTCTGATGAGAACACAGAGTTCGATCAGTTACAGTCAAGCAACTTCGTCGACTCGATCATACATGACAAGTCACGAAGTCAGGCTTTTGCTGAGCTTGCAATTGGTCCCAAATCACAATTGGTCAATATGAAAATTGACTCTGGGGCACAGGTCAACATACTACCAAAGAGCACATTTACCTCCCTAGGTCTAAAGCTGCCCCTAAAGTCTACACACAAGACCCTATCTGCCTATGACGGCAAACCACTCAAAGTCTCTGGTTGCATTACACTTGCATGCAGTTTCATAAACACTAAAGTACATCATGAGTTTTTCATAGTGGATACACTATCCAACCCAATAGATGGTTTAGATACCAGCCTTGCATTAAATCTAATCAAGTTGGTATACGCCGTAGGCTCCGAGCCTGACGTCCCGCTGGACAAAAAGACAGTTTTGTCGAAGTATCGCGACACTTTTGAAGGCATCGGTCTCTTTCCAGGTGAATGCGAAATACACCTCAAGGAAAACGCGACTCCTGTAGTCCACCCTCCGCGTAGAGTTCCGATCGCGCTTTGCAAGAAACTCAAGTCCGAACTTGACAATATGGAAACAGACGGTATTATCGCCAAAGTTACCCATCCAACTGACTGGGTCAACAGTCTAGTGATTGTTGAGAAATCAAACGGACGTTTACGACTTTGCTTAGACCCGAAAAACCTCAATGACTGTATTAAGCGACCGCATTATCCTATGAAATCACTAGACCTCTTACCGGACCTTTCGAAAGCGACTGTCTTCTCGAAACTTGACGCGCGATCTGGATACTGGGGTATCAAACTCAAGACTGAGTCCTCATATCTAACGACGTTTAACTCCCCTTACGGTCGATACAGATTTCTCAGGTTACCTTTTGGAATTCGCTCTGCTCAAGACGAGTTCCAACGACAGATTGACGAAATTTTCGAAGGATTTGAAGGAGTTTCAGCCATTGTTGATGACATATTGGTCTATGGAAAAGACAGACAAGAGCATGACAAGAACCTTGACAAAGTTCTTAAACAGTGTCAGCACAAAGGCATAAAGCTCAATGCAGACAAAATTGACATAGGCGTGAGTGAAATACAGTATTTCGGACATGTATTATCAGCGGACGGACTGAAACCAGATCCTGCCAAGGTCGCAGCGATCCAAGACATGAAACCGCCTACAAACAAGAACGAGTTAGAGACTGTGCTAGGTATGATCACCTACTTATCTAAATTTGCACCAAATTTAGCTGAACTGACAAGCCCCTTGAGGCAACTGCTTCCAAAGGATGTTGAATTTTCATGGGACAAACCTCAAATTCAAGCCTTTGAGAACATCAAACAAGTTATAACTCGAACTCCAGGACCTGTACTTGCTTATTTCAACCCTGACATTGATGTAACGCTGCAGGTCGATGCCTCGAAGTACGGTCTGGGTGCTACAATTCTTCAAAATGAACACCCTGTAGCCTACGCTTCAAAATCGCTGACGCAAACCGAGGTCAATTATGCGCAAATTGAGAAAGAGCTATTTGCAGTTCTCTTCGGATGCAAAAGGTTTCATCAATTTGTTTATGCAAGACGCATAAAAGTTCAAACTGACCATAAGCCGCTTGTCGCAATCATGAAAAAATCTCTCCAAGCTGCGCCTGCTAGGTTACAGAGCATGCTTCTTCAATTACAGAAGTATGACATCGAATTGACGCATGTCCCAGGCAAGGCCATACCGCTTGCCGACACACTATCGCGTAAGTCATTACCCGACACATACCCTCACTTATCTGAAGGTATGGACATTCAGGTACATGGAGTTATTTCCAACATACCTATGAGTGACCAGAAGATGACACTTATCAGACAGCACACTGAGTCAGACTCACAGTTGATCTTGCTCAGGAAAACGGTCCTTGACGGATGGCCTGACAATCGAAAAGACTGCCCTGCTTCTATATGTGACTTTTGGAACTATCGCGATGAACTGACTTATGTCGATGGAATCATACTAAAAGGTCAAAGGATTGTTATTCCGACAGATTGTAGAAAAATCATGTTGGATAAAATCCATACAGGACATTTTGGAGTCGAAAAGTGTCTCCAAAGAGCCCGTGACGTAATGTTTTGGCCTAATATGACATCTCAGATCACTGATTTAGTACTGAAATGCCCCATCTGCCTTGAACGCAGAAACTCAAATTGCAAAGAACCAATGGTACAAAGTACAATACCCGACAGACCTTGGCAAGTTCTTGCAACTGACCTGTTCACATGGAACGACACAGACTATGTACTGTTAGTTGACTACTACAGTAAGTACTTTGAAGTAAGCCGACTGACTAACAGTTATTCATTGACAGTTATCAACAAACTGAAAAGTTTCATGTCGAGACATGGTATTTGTCAAAGATTGATAAGCGACAATGGACCGCAGTACTCATCCGAGACTTTCGCACAATTCGCAAAAGAATGGGATTTCGAACACATTACTAGTTCGCCGACTTACAGTCAAAGCAATTCTCTTGCGGAAAAAACTGTTCAAATAATCAAGAACATGTTTTCGAAAGGAAAATCTGACAATCGCGATCCATATTTAGCTATTCTTGAATATCGGAATACACCGCTTAGCTGTGGGAAGTCCCCATCTCAACTTCTTATGAGCAGAAGACTAAGATCCATTCTGCCAGCTACTTCTGTGCAACTGAAGCCTCAAGTAGTAAAAACCGCACCAATACGCGAGAAATTTCTCAAAATCCAACAAAAGAGAAAAGGTTACTATGACAGAACAGCAAAACCTCTCAAACCGCTTAAAGTTGGTGAATCGGTTCGCATTCAAAGAAATGGACTATGGGAACGAGATATCGTTGAAAGAAAAGTAAACAACCGATCGTATATAGTTTCTACCCAAGACGGAGGTTCATATCGCCGTAATCGCCGTCACTTACTAAAATCAAATGAAACTTCACCGAGTATCCCTGAAACACCGATAGTCCATACACCGAACACTCAGAAAAACAACCATGACAATCTAGTCAAAAATCCAATAGTGCCAAATCTAAATGATGGGATTCCTCTCCCAAAGGTTTCAAACCCATCACCTGTCAAAGAAACTCACACTGCCCAAACACCACCATCTCCAGCCATTCAAAATGAAACCACACCTACACCACCCAAGGTTAACACACCTGTTGTACCAACTAATACCGGTACTCAACCATATACAACAAGATCAGGCCGGACAGTAAAGCCTGCACACAAGCTGGATCTTTAAAGTTTAAAAAATGTTTAATTCTTGAATTAAGATTAAAAGTTGTACATACAGACAGTATAAACAGTATACAAATACAGAAAGTGAAAAAAACAGTGAAAATGGACAAAAACATTATCTGGAAGTTATAAACAAATAAACATCAGTATTTATCACTGGCACTGGAGCCGCAGATATTATAGAAAAAAAACAAAAAAAAAAAAACGATATCCCCCTATTACCTATATAACACATGGTAGACATCTTTGATATGACCAACCTCGTTTCGAAGGCTGAATCTTTGTCAAATTACAGAATTGATTCAAATCCTCTATACAGTTTGTCAGGTCTGACTCTCATTTATCACATTAAATTCACATTTCGTACAAAAACGCACGTTGTGCAGAGAAATTTAAGTAAAATCGCCGATTTCTGCCGTAATAACATTTCCTACCTGACCCACACTTCCGGCTGTACTAACTTCTCGAATATTTAATTGTTTTTACAACCGAGACTTGATTAGTCTAGATCATCTGCGACGATTGCTTGTTTTCAAGACAAACGTTTGTATTTACAATCAAGCGTCGAAGATGATCAAGACTAATCAAGTATCATTTGTACAAACAGTTAAATATTCGAGAAGTTGCGAATGGGTCTTTGTAACTGGTGATCCTATTGGGCATTCGGATTTTCTCGATAAAACCGGAAGTGCGGGTCAGGTAGGAAATGTTATTACGGCAGAAATCGGCGATTTTACTTAAATTTCTCCGCACAGCGTGCGTTTTCGTACGAAATGTGAATTTAATGTGATAAATGGGAGTCAGACCTAACGAACTGTGAAGAGGATTTGAATCAATTCTGTAATTTGACAAAGATTCAGCCTTCGAAACGAGGTTGGTCATATCAAAGATGTCTACCATGTGTTATATAGGTAATAGGGGGATATCGTTTTTTTGTTTTTTTTATATAATATCTGCGGCTCCAGTGCCAGTGGTATTTATATTTAAAAAAAAAAAAAAAAATGTTTAAATAATTTACATCATTATTTGAATATTACAATGTTGTTTACATTTTGTTAATTTTGTATATCATTCATTCTGTATTTTACTGATTGGTCATTTAACTATTATAAAATCATTTAAATGCATTAGTTAATAATTTTCTCAAATAGTTTAATATTAATTTTCTTAATATTTTAACTGTTACATTTATAATATAACATTTAACTAAAAGAAAGGAGATGCATCATATTCACTATGTTTACTTAAGCTATGAGCCACCTTAATATCTACTTGATTCTAGTTATAAATAGATTCTCTATTCTTAGACATTACTCATCAATATCGACCAATCAGAATTAGTCTTAGATTCACCCCTTGAATATGTTTCACTTCCTCTTTGAAAATAAAGCTTGATCAACTACATGTGAATCATTCTTCCTCCAAAACCACCAATTGTTTCAGGCCATCTTGGATTTCACATCAACATGAATTTTTGCTAGGATCAACTAGACTTTATGGGCAACATTTCTGTAAAGTTTCATGAATATCCATCCAGTAGTTTCAGAGGAGTTGTCGCTACAAATAAAAGTTTACGGACAGACGGACAGACGGACGACGGACGCCGCACCACCGCATAAGCTCTGATGATCTCTGATCAGTAGAGCTAAAAATAATTTAAAAACTCAAAAAAAAAATCAATAAAAACAGTCAAAAAACTCAAAAAATAAAGAGAATATAAAAATAATAAAAGAAAAAAAAAGATAAAAAAAAATTGGTAAAGTTTGGTAAAAATCAGATGAAAAATGAAGGTCCTATTGCCTTAACAAAGCAAAATATAGCATATTTAACGAAATCAAGGGTAGTGATATACCTACCATGTAGCCATGAATCCATTGCTTTGACTTATTATTATGACCCAGGGGCTATGCACAAAAATAAATATTGGGATGTTAAATTGTTATCCTGTCTTCTGTGTTTGATATTAACCCCGAAAGAGGTTTGCTCTAAGTTAAAAAGAGTTAAAATAATTGTAGCCAAAATCCAAAATTTCGCAGTTGGTAAGTGTGCACTGTACCTCTCAATAGTATACTTGCACTTGGTGTATAGCATTGTAATGCGTCTTGTGTTTACAGATTGTGATGCAGACATTCAAGCTACAAAGGATAGAGATGCAGACATCCAAACTACGGAGGATAGCAATCCAGTCATCCAAGCTACAGAGGATATTGGTGCAGACAGCCAAGCCACAGAGGATAGTGATGCAGACATCCAAGCTTCGGAAGATAGTGATGCAGACATCCAAGCTTCGGACGATAGTGATGCAGACATCCAAGCTGCAGAGGATAGTGGTCCAGTCGTCCAAGCTACAGAGGATAGTGATGCAAACAGACAAGCCACAGAGGATAGTGATGCAGACATCCAAGCTTCGGAGGATAGTGATGCAGACATCCAAGCCTCAGAGGATAGTGATGCAGACATCCAAGCTGCGAAAGATAGTGATGCAGACATCCAAGCTGCGGAGGATAGTGATGCAGACATCCAAGCTTTGGACGATAGTGATGCAGACATCCAAGCTGCGGAGGATAGTGATGCAGACATCCAAGCTTCGGAGGATAGTGATGCAGACATCCAAGCTGCAGAGGGTAGTGGTCCAGTCGTCCAAGCTACAGAGGATAGTGATGCAAACAGACAAGCTATTGAGGACTGTGATCCAGTCGTCAAAGCTACGGAGGATAGTGATGCAGACATCCAACCATTGGAGGATCGAGATTCCGTCGTGCCTGTGGGAAATAACAGTCAAGTGGCCATATCACTGAACCCAGTCCACATGGATACTGACACAAACGGTAAGTCTAATTATCACAAGCTTGTTTGATTATTGTAACATTCTTGGAAAGGCTAGGTTGATTGCCCATTTTTCAAGAACATAGTAACTCAACATCAGGAGCTCGAGTTTTCCTCCTTCTTAGCTGATTTCAAGTCTGGACAGCAAGTCCTGCTACTATGCTCTACCTATTGCTGCATGTATTTAGTACAATACTACTGCAAATTAAGATACCATTGTCATGCAATGTACAAAATTAACCAGTTTAGGATTTTATCATATGCTATACTATCTTAACTCAACTTGTAGCCCCTATTGTCAACCCTTTTGTGTTTGTGATGTCGTTTGCATTTTTTAGTACTTTTGCCTTCTCGTTTGTCTGTTTGCGTGTTTGTTTTTGTGTTTTGTGGTTGACTGTCACCCTTGAATGCTGCTTTCCCTGTCCGATATTTTTTCTTTCTCTAGTTAGATCAGTTCTCCTACCACTATTTACATACGATTGAAACAAAATAAAATTACAATTGTGATGATGTACACTTTTTATAGGAAGCCAATTAATGACATTGCTATACTATCACATCGCTGTCGATTACAGAGAAAATATATTACCGGAACGCTTTTCTAGTGATAAATCATTGCACAATTACATCTCAAAGGGTTACATTTCTGAACTAATAATGTAATCTCCAGCAATGATAAATATTGATTGATTGAATTGGATTTTATAGTCGCTCCAACAGCTAAGGTCATATGGCGACTTTCCAGCTTCCATTGGTGGAGGAAGACCCCAGGTGCCCCTACGGGCAATTTTTGTGCACGGGCGGGCACCTGGGTAGAACCACCGACGTTCCGCAAGCCAGCTGGATAGCTTCCTCACATATAGATTAATGATAAATATAACCTTGTATGAAGGGTTTTCGCTAAGTTTGTAGACTTTTGTTATAAAAACTCTATTTTTCGGATATTTACTTTGTTTTTCGTATAAATGTAGTTAAACACTTTTTAATTCTGACTACAGAGCAAAATTTGTCATATGTGTTTTAAGCTGCTTCCATAGCAACGCATTCACAGCTATCTGGAGCACAGTAAATTTGTCCTACAGGTGCCTCTAAGACGAGCATCAGGTTGTGTTTGTCAATACAAATTCTCCAGAAAATAGAGTTTCTATTATCAAGCCTGAATCCACTCTGAGAGAAATGTCGAAAGACTGTACACGCGTTGAAGCTGATAATCAAACTAAAAGGTATCAAAGACAACCACATACAATGGAGCATTACTGTTTGGTGGCTGATACATACAATGGAGCATTACTGTTTGGTGGCTGATACATAGAATGGAGCATTACTGTTTGGTGGCTGATACATAGAATGGAGCATTACTGTTTGGTGGCTGATACATACAATGGAGCATTACTGTTTGGTGGCTGATACATACAATGGAGCATTACTGTTTGGTGGCTGATACATACAATGGAGCATTACTGTTTGGTGGCTGATACATACAATGGAGCATTACTGTTTGGTGGCTGATACATACAATGGAGCATTACTGTTTGGTGGCTGATACATACAATGGAGCATTACTGTTTGGTGGCTGATACATACAATGGAGCATTACTGTTTGGTGGCTGATACATGCAATGGAGCATTACTGTTTGGTGGCTGATACATACAATGGAGCATTACTGTTTGGTGGCTGATACATACAATGGAGCATTACTGTTTGGCTGATTATATTGCCTGGTTTGATGTACAGTTTCCCACCAGAAAGACTACAAAACAACCTTAATATGCCTCCAACAGTGTACACGATTACCTTAAAGAGGAGGATTCTGAAGAAGACACAGTATATGATCTAGAAGCTAATGATTCTAGTAATCCCAATCCAAGTGGCAGTGAAGAACATTATGTAAGAGATGGCTCTGTTATAAAAAGAAGACGGAGAAAAAAGTGTTATACTCTGAAGGATACAGTATTGAAAATGACAGGGAAAATTACTTTTGAGAGCAAATTCTGTTGTACTATCCAAGGCGTAATGATTCAATGCTAATTGACAATTGCACTACATTTGAAGATAGGTACAATGCATGTGCAAGAGTCAATGAGGAGAACAAACATTATTATATTGGTATTACACTGACATTTTGGCTCTAGATTCAGATGTATTAAATCTAACACATGAACATAATGATTGTATTGCACTGGAAGAACAACTTGTCAATGAGCAAGATATGATAGAAGGTTGTTCAGAATCTAAAAAATATGTGTTTTGATCCTGGACTTTCAAACTCATTACCTCTTTCCTACGACATAGGTATAGATATGGGTATAGGCAGAAAACCTATTGCAAGTGATGAACATTTACAAGGAGATATGTGTGATAACGATTATAGAGATTTAGTTCAGAAGTTGAACAGAAAACAAAAATAATTTTTTTATCATGTTTTGAGCTGGCACAAATGCAATAAAGGCCCAATGTATAATTTCCTGAGTGGTGGTGCAGGAGTTGGCAAAAGTGTGTTGTTAAAAGCTCTGTTCCAAGCATTAAATAAATGCTATTTTCACAAAGTAGGTGCTAACCCTGATGACATGAATGTTTTGATTTGTGCTCCAACTGGAAAAGCTGCATACAATGTTGCAGGTTTAACAATACACTCTGCTTTCAATACTCCGGTTGAACAAGGTTTCAATCTTAAGCATTTGGATATGCAACAACTCAATTCAATTCAAGAAAAAATTAAAAGTTTTAAAGTTGTATTCATTGATGAAATTTCACTGGTTGGCCAAAGAATGTTCAATTTCATTAACCTTCGTCTTCAAGAAATAATAGGTACTACTAAACCTTTTGGTGGTGTTTCTCTTATCGAATTTGGAGACCTGTTCCAGTTGAAACCAGTCATGGATAGTTCGATATTTTCCTCAGTTGGTTACACTGCTTGAAGTTTAACCCAGTCATTATGGGAGCAGTATTTCGGCTTGTATGAGCTTGATGAAATCATGCAACAGCAAGATGACCAAACTTTTGCACAGCTTCTCAACGGATTACGCGAAGGATGTAATTTACCAGAAGATCTACAGCTTTTAAGAAGAAGAATTATTGAACAAAATGAGAACCAGTTCAGCAATCCCCCCATTTGTAAACTACAAGAAAGGAAGTCCGACAGTCACAATCAAAAGGTCTTCAACAACTGGTTCAAAGACTTCAATTTATATGCAATTGATACAGTATCTGGAAAAATTTTCAGCAGAAATGAAAACAAAAAATACTAAAAAGAATACCATATGATCGGTCAAAAACGAAGGGAATGCCAAGTACAGTTTATTTAGGTGAAGAATTGCCTGCAGAGTTATGTTGCAATATTGATAACTCTGATGGCCTTGCAAAATGGTATGCCATGTTCGATAAAAAAAAAAAGAGAATATAGAGTACCAATCTCGAAACCGCTGTAGTATAATATGGGTCCAGTTTGAAAAAACACAGTATTGGAAAATAACATAGACATTCATAACAAACATCTACAAACCTGTGAAATATCTTCTTCATGGACACCCTATTCTGGAAAATAAACACAGAAATTTGCTCTGAAATTATTACAAATAGTTTATTATTTACTCGCAAACAGTTTCCTTTATGTTTATCTGCTGCTAAAAACACTTCACAAGGCTCAAGGTTCCACTATGTCTCAAAGCTGTCATTCATTTTGGACAAAGAAAAAACTGATCACATGCATTATGTAGCTTAGAGCCGTGTGCGGAATTTGAATGCTGTGAACATTTTGCATTTGAATGAAGACAAAGAAAGATACCAAATATCAGACAGGGAAAGCAGCATTCAAGGACGACAGTCAACCCCCAAAACACAAAAAACAAAACACGCAAACAGACAAACGAGAAGGCAAAAGTAATAAAAATTGCACAAACGGAATAACACAAAAGGGTTGGACAATAGGGCTACCCGCCTTGGAACGGTCAGTGATAACAAAGGCCACTGGGGGTTTTCAGTTTCTATTTCAGCCATCGGTGAAATGACAAGACAGAGAGAAAACAGCCATGGTAAAATTATGTATTCCTCAGGTACAACACATTTCCACAAAACCTCGAAGACTATAGTAGGTCACAAATTGTCCGTTCTTTATGAAAGCACATCAAAGACATTCAGAATGACCTTCAACTTTTTGGCCCGCTGACCATCCTTGCATTTACTGACAACCCAGGTTGAGAATATGCAGGTTATCACAAAACTTTGAAATACCAGGATTATTTTTTTCAGAAAATGATGCCGGTGTCATATAATATATTTTGACCTCCCCTAAAATATGACCCCGCGGGTCATTTTATCATATAATATAAAATGACCCGCGGGGTCATTTTACACCCGCTATTATAAAATGACCCCGCCCCCAATTATAAAGTGACCCCCCACCCAAAATTTCTTCCCCACCTTAGTTTACCACCTTTTTAATTGACCTATTGGAAGTTTTATGCATAACAGACTGTATGGAAATCAAAATTAATGTCAACAATGAATAAGGGTAAATTTGAAAAAAAAAAAAAAATTATAGGAGAGGGGGGTCATTTTATTATGGCCATGATAAAGTGACCCCCCTATCATTTATAATAGTTTTTTTTTTTATTATAACTTGCTGATAACATATAATTTTTAATCTTAACACTTTATGGACTTAATAATGATAAAAAAATACATTTAAAATAATATGGATTACAAGTTAAGGAGGTTGAAGGGGGTGTGGTGGGGGGGGGGGGGGGGGAGGTCATTTTATTATGGCCATAATAAAGTGACACCCCCCATCCCTTTCTGCTTTATTTTATTATGATTTGCTGGTAACACTAACTGTTTTATTCCAGAAGTCTATATTGACTTAATAAGGATAAATAGTACATTGAAATAAGGAAGTATTAAAAAATTAAGAGGTGGGGTGGTGGGGGGGTCATTTTATTTTAATTATGTCCATGATAAAGTGGACCCCCCCCCCCCCCACCACCCCCCCCCCCCCCCCCCCCCACCCCCCCCCCCCCCCCACCATGATATTTTTTTAAATTATTTTGCTGGTAACATATAATTTATAAATCCATAACACTATTATGGACTTTAATAATGATAAAATGTACATTCAAATTAATTGGATTAAAAGTTATGGAGTTGAGGTTGGGGGGGGGGGGGGGTGGGGGGGAGGGGGTGGGGGGTGGTGTCATTTTTATTATGCCCATGATAAAGTGACCCGCATCCCTTCTGTTTAATTTTTTTATGATTTGCTGGGAACACTAATTTTTTATTATTCCAAAAGTCTATATTGAATTAATAAGGATAAATATTACATTGAAAATAAGGAAGGATTAAAAATTAAGAGAGATTGGGGGGGGGCATTATGTCCCACGTCTACTGCATCTGAAACACAAAATGAAACAATTTGGTTATGAAACCAAGTGTGGTATATGAATCCCCATTTTACTCGCATTTTTATGATACATGTAAATAACGTATATATTAATATATTACAAAACATTAAATCTCTAAGCTAGGTTGGCATTTGAATAGAATGACAGAATGTTTTTTAGAAAGTGATAAGCAATGACAATGGAAAATAAACACAAAGTTAATACCAGTAAGCAGCACCAAAGGATTTTATATCCTGTTTTGATACAGCTGTTTAATTATACTATATAAAACAATATTTTGTTAGATCTAAGTAAAATATCTATTTTGCTATTGAGATATGAAATATATATATAAACCAGTAATGGCAATATAGTTTACAAATGTGAATCAAAATTGACAAGTACCTTGAATGATTTCATAAAAATTAGTATAAGCTTTTTTGTTATAAGTTACATGATTCCGTAGCAAACACATAAATAATAATCGCAGGGCAACAGAGAGTTTTTAGAGATAGAAATATTACATTTTTTGGTTATTGTTTTAAGAATACCTCTGTATAATGTTAACCAAATCGAAGAAGCTCGCCCACTAAAGTAAAGCACAATAACCGTATGTCAGAGTGTATGTATATTTCTGTCAAGGTGATGTACATAGCCCCTAACCTATTCAAATAATTAATGACAACCTTTCTCATATTCTGGGCTTAAAGCCCCAAGTCAGTAGAACTTAATAAGTATATTTTCATGTTTGTTATACGCAGATTATTTAATACTATTCTCAGATAATAAAAGCTGGGAACAGGAAAAATTAAATATTAAATTTTGTAAATATATACTCAGAGGTCCTTCTAATCTAAGCACAAATATAGCAGTCTTTCTTTTCAATTTGGTTGCTTCCCTTTAAACATTGATATAATCATCCCATTTGTTAATCTGGCTTGAAACATTCACACCTCTTAACTTTTAAAATGTGCTTATATTGATATAGATTT